>PVJL010001404.1:0-129971 GCA_004026885.1 Lyroderma lyra
ATATATATATATATATATATATATATATATATATATATATATATATATTTAAGTTAAAGAATGTTTAATGAAACTACTGGAAAGCCAAGGGTTTTAAAGTTCAAAGCATATGCAGATGTCTGTCAAACTAGTCACAGAGAATGACGGACATAAAATTGGGAAGGAAACTTGAACATAACTGAAGCAAAAGAGAAGTAATAGCGTTTTGTACCATTTTTTTGTACATTGACTGATCTTTTGTGCTAAAGGAAGTTGTATTGAGTATTTCTTCTTAAAAACATACACACTGATACCAATGTTAATCCTTATGTTTGGGTTCGAGAAGTTATAAATAATTACATTCCTGAATGACAATATCCGTAACTGAGTTGAATTCTTTCAGGAAATCTGCGTTCCTCGGGACATCCACGTGCCCAGACTGCTGAGACATGGCCACCTCTCCCCGGGGCTCCAACCCGCTTACTCACATTCGATTGGCAGAGGCTCGTAGCGTGCCCTGGGGGTTCGCTCTTTTGGAATATATAAAGTGTAATGACGATAATACAATGACTACCTCTTGCATCTGTGTGGTCACCCAGTTCTACAGCTGCTGGCCTCTCTCCATCCTTGGGTTCGACCCTTCTTCATCCGCAGCCACTGACGTGTTTTAGAGTCTCCTCTTCCAGCCCCTGGACGGTTGGAGAAGCCTCGGACGGTTGTTCGTTGCCTCTGACCCCCTCATAACCACAACCATCTTACCACAACGTACACCTACTCACGTCATGCTCAGCTATGAGAATACCCCATCAATGACTATTCATAGCCAAAAGGGTGAAGCCCAAACTCTTTCACATGTGCCGGGGGCCCTTCCCTCTGGGGCCCCATCTACCTTCCCATTACCACCTCTTGCTATCCTTCCAGAAGCATCCTATGCCCCACACCGAGTTATTCCACCGCATTTGCTTGGCATCCTTGCCCACACACGGGCTCTTTTCGGTTGGGGGTAACCATATATCCTGGCCTCAAGGCATGCTAGCAGTTGGCACTGTGTCTACTTCATATTAATCTAGAGAAAAGACGGAAAGCTCTGTGGGCTAAGAGCTCATCCAAATAACCATCTAGCAGTTAGGCAGACCCATCTCCCAGGAGGCCACTTAGTGACCATCTGTCATTACATGAGCACAGCTCTGGGGAGTCCCCTTCTACTCCAATCAGCTTTTCATAGCCTTCCTTACAACTACATCAGTGTTCTCCCTGGGAAGAGTTCTAATAAACACAATTGCACCAGCTTTTAATTGTCAAGTGATGTTTTAGCACCCCATAGAGAGTGGCACCCTCAAAGGCTGCCCATCTGATCAACCCCCTTATCTACAATGACAAATCTCCACCCATCCTTCAAGATTCAATTAACACCCCTACCCAACCCCAACTCTCTAGCAGAATTAAACAGACACTGTAAAAGCCCGGCTATCACCAGTGCTTCGGAGTTTCTAGACTAAGTGTTTTTCAAACAGTATCTCACTTTTTCTTTACAATAACAACTCTGCAAGTCACGTGCTATTATTCCTGCCTTATTTACAGGTAGGAAATCTGCCATGTAGCTAGCAAATGGCAGAGCTAAGATTCAAAGCCCAGCAGGCAGGCTGGCAGAGTCCTTGCTCTTAGCCTGTCTGCTTAGCTGCACCTCCAATTACTTTTCCGCTCTATTGCCCGTGCCCCTTACAGCTATTTCCATTACAGCAGGCATCTAATCACATATTAGGGATTGTTTACATCTTGGTTCCCCCCTCTATATTTTGAGGTCCCTATAAATAAGGCTTTTATGAATATGTGTATCTCCATAGACTCAGTACATAATAGGTATTTTCTAAACAATTGTTGGGTCATTGATCAGTTATCATAAATAAAGCCTTTGTTTGGATCCTATGGTAAGAATCCTAGGAAAGATATTCTACACCTACTAAAGGAGTTACATTTCACATGGCGTCACTGAGAACAGAGTATTTGGTCACTTACGGGCTCAGACTCGGTGACTGGATGAAGAAGCTGTGGTACATACACACGATGGAAAGCTACTCAGCCGTAAGAGAAGATGAAATAGGGCCATTTGCGACAACATGGATGGATCATGATTGAGACGATCACGCTAAGCAACGTAAGTCAGATGGAAAGAATCAGGAGCCGTGTGATTTCACTCATATGTGAAATACAAAACTGAGAGCACGAAACGAATAAGACCAACAAAAACTCACAGACACAGACAAAGGCACAGTGGTTACCAGAGGGAAAGGGGTGGAAGGAAGGTGGGCGAGGTAGAAGGGGGTCAAATACGTGGCGATAGGAGGAGATTTGATTCTGGGTGGTGAACACACAATGCAACACACAGATGATGTATGAGAGAATTGTATTTTATTAACTAATGTCACCTCAATACATTTTAAAAATTTTGGAGGGGGGGAAGCTAAATATAAGGTGATAGAAAGAGAAGTCACATTAGGTGGTGAACTTATTATACATCAAGCTGACAATGCACTGTAGAATTGTATGCCTGAAACCTATGTAATCCTTGCTAACAGATGTCACCCCAATAAGTCTAACAATAAAAATGAATTTAAAATTTTGTAAACAGAGAAAAGTCCTTGAAACCGTTTCACACAGAGTAACAAAGTATTTCTGAGCTCATGCAGTGAACTCGAACGCCGTATTCAGCTGAAATTACACAGGACTTTTGTTTGCTTCCTGATTCTCTGCCTCAATGATCATTCAGGTGCAGGAAATGTTGGTTTGGACTTGAAATATCTCTCTGTGAAAAGTCTGTTTCAAGATGGGAAATATTCATTCAGATCTATCCGAACATCGCAGCAAAAGGGTTAATAAAAATTTTTAAAACTCTAAGTAAATGGCTAAGTAGGCCTGCTAGTGTTAAATTCTATTACCAAGTTGCATGTGCAATAAGAGGATATTTTCAAAATATCCTTACAATGTAGTCTATAAAAACATATTAGTAAAAAAATATTTTCAGTGTCATCAAAATGATTAAAAAGGTCAGGATGATTTTCTGATAATTACTTCTAAAAATAAATTACTACGACATAAGCATAATTAAGGCCAACCAGGGAGATAAAAACCTTCAGATTCAAAATGTAGAGAAATGTCAGAGGGTGTGAAACAATTGTTTTAATTCTTTCTCATTTGTAAATTCATTTTATGCCTCCAAGTGCAATATAAATTATTTACCAAAATTAGCTGTAATCACTTAACAGAAACAAGTACAGGCAGATTCACACATAAACCTGCATGGTTGCTTTATTTGCATGTAAACTGTGCTAATGTCTAATTAGAAAGGTAACCATTGAGTAAACAATGCTTAATGTTGCAAAAAAAATCCGCACTCCCTCCCTTCTTCTAATTTAAGAAAAAGGTAAGGAGAAAAGAGCCCATGACACAAGGCACAAAGAAATTCTTATTTGAAAACATCTTCACACACCACATTTCCAGATGAAATTACACAGGACTACTGTTCACTTCCTAATTCTCTGCAACGATGATCATTCGGGTGTAGGAAGTGTTGGACTTGAACTACCGCCCTGTGAAAAGTCTGACCACAGGCACACGTATTCTACGTTGGGAGGTGAGGTCTTCCCCAGCGCTCTGTTCGCCTTGTGTCTCTCCTTGGACATGAGTCATAGCCTTAGTCCTTATGCGATTCTCTTGAATAAGGACAAGGACAACTCGCCAGCTGGCCAATAAGGTACCACGAGAAGTGCCTTAAATTAACCAGCTGAGCCTGGCAGTCGGTTATTTGCCGACTTAACTTTCCAGTTCTGTCTGCTTTCAAGGGACCCCCGTCCCTTTTTCAACGCTGGACAGGTAGGAGCGGCGCCCTGTCTGGGCCGATACCCGCGGGCATTTCGTGTTTAATTGTCACTGCTTCCTTACATGAATATAAATGCAAGGGACTCTGAAAGGCGGGGGGTTGTCCACGTGGTGTTGGAGACAGATCTATGATGACAAGATCCTTTCTGAGATCTAACTGGCATCTATTCACATTACTTCATGGACACAGCTATAAAGGATGCTGGGAAACAAGTCCCTATCCACTTGGAAACCTCCTGTTAAAAGTAATATCAACGCTCTTGCCTGTTTCTTAGGCTGTTGCTCTGCCTTAAGGGCATCAGTAAAGATGGCGTTGGAGAGATTATCATTCCCAAAACGCCCTCAAGATGGGGAACTGAAGGTGTCCCATGTGTTCTTGGCAAAGCCCGGTTTCTAGTCTCAGATGCAAATATAGAAATCTAACCCTTAGCCCACAAACTCGATAAAGATTTTGTGTTGAGTCAATAAAAACAACTACATATTATTATTGTTTGTTTTTTGCCCTTGGACATCATTTTTCCATAGTCCTCATATCTTTGTGTGTACACATGTGCGCACACACCCACACACCTAAGCACATACCCAGAATGTGTATAATGGCATAGTTTACACTGGTGATCTTTTGGTTGTTAAGCTTTTTCTGGCGAAGATCACTCTCCGTAGCACCTCAAATCCAGCAAGCCATGTACGTATAGGGTGACAGACACCGCGTGGAGTCAGTGTTAAGAGCTGAGTCGATTTATAAGCATCGCCATGCCCGCGTCTTTAAACTTTGCCTGTAGCTGTAGGCTAGACTGCATTTCAATCAGTTCGAGTTCAGCTGTCTGTTTTATTACACTCAGGCCAGTAACACTTTGGGGATTTTTAGTCCCTTCAATGACAAATGTATATTCAACCACTGCTGTGAGCAGCAGTCCACAATGCAGGTCACCAAAGGACAACAAACTGAGTAGGTATGTCAGAGAAATGTTCAGAAAAATATCTCCATAGGTGTCTACAGTTGCTTTCTACCTTCAATTTTTTCAATCTTGTAGAAGCATGTAAAGTTGTTTTCAAGTCTTAAAAACAAACAAAAAACAAAAACTATGTTCTTTAAAAAGAAATAAGAAGATTGCCTAAGACACTTCTAGCAAAAGTTTATACAAATTTAACTCATTCAGATGACAAAGATGAGATTTTTATATGACCTAATGTGGTGGTTGGTTGGTTGGGTATGATGTTTTTTAATACAAATCAACATGGTCTATTCAGAGATGCTACTCTGAGCTTCTTATAGCACAAAGCTGAAATACGTGTCTTTAAATGATACAACGCATCAGCTATGCCTGGTGAGACACTGACAGAAATTCGCCTTCATTGTGCTGTCACTTAGCCAACACAATTGTGAGAAAAAGAAAAACACCTTCCTACAAGAGAAATGTCATATGTGCTGAAAAGACACTGAAGTGACCCTACTCTATTTTTACCTTGAGGCGGGTTCCCGTTGTTCAAGCCCAAGCTACACTGCTGTACCCGAATTATCCTTGTAAAGTTCTTTTACTATATAAAGGAGGTAGGAAGTTTTCATCAAGTCTCATCAATCAACTGAAAACTTTCTTTCTGTTGACCCTAGATCTGGCTCCATCTGTTAGAAAATTCCAATTAATGTGTGCAAGATGCACATTTTATTTAACTGAAAGAAAGTCTGTGAAATGTTAATTGTTGGCTTTCACTGTGGTTCTCCCATCTCAGAATTCTACCTCCAAATCCATCTTGTGAGAGAGTTTAATGCAACAATGACTTTCAATTTGCTTTTCTCAATTCTTATGCCTGTAACACCAGGAGTTAATCACTCGGCAATTATCAGAACATCAAGAGAATAAATGTTCTCAATGTCCGAACTCTTTTTTTTTAAACTAGTTTGTAAGGGGCATACATTTTTCTATTCTCGCCTACCTTCTTGGGCCTCAGAACGAAACCAGGGTATGTCTCATGCTAAGGTTTACCTAACGGACCACACGGCCACAGTCGTGTATCCAGATGTGTCTTAATCAAACACCTGTAAGAAGGATCAGCCTTCTTAGAGAACAATCAAAGACAGTTTGATTTTCTAATATAAAATGCACCACAGACAATAAGATCATATTCAAATCAATACTCATTCAATATCACATGTGCTCCTTGCAATAAACAGTAAAAAGAGGCATTGAGTTTTAACATGTCAGAGTCCAAAATGAATGTATGTGTCTATTCATATATACCGAGGCGTTTAAAATATATTTTATGTACTGTATGTATTGTTTAGTGCTTCCCTTTCACGTTCCTCCTACCAGAACTTGCCAACATTTCAAACAATTAGAGAAAGAAAAATATATATCTCTAAGGAATACCCTGCAACAGTATTTTGTTTGAAGGGGCCCCTCAGGAAATGCAGCTCCGTGTTCACGTACAGCTACATCATTGAAAATATCTGTGTTTGTTCTCAGTTTAGTAAATTCTCTCTAAAGAAAACTGTGAACCAACTGCCTTAAAAGCATGATCAAACCCCAGAAAGCTCCTTAACGTCCCGTTTTTGAGGCGGACACCCACCCCAGCCCCCACAAAACGCACGTGACTTCTCAGGAGTATCGCAGTCAGAGGTCCCCTTACACGACGTTGGTACCTTGATTGCGCCTTGCGCGCTTGCCAGGATCCCCAAACCACCACCTTCCTCCTTAGAAACGTCCTCCCTCCCTCAGCTGTCTCTTGTCGTGAAAACAAAAAATCTGATGCATGAATTTGTTCGGTCTATTAGTGAGTCACACGTCACAGATGTTCGTGCACGTTCTTCCACAAATACTGTGGCAGTGCCTGCTCCACCAGGGACTTCACAGCCCTGAGCAAGGCGCGTGGAGCTTTGCTTCTGCCGAAGCTGTAGTTTCGTGCACTTTGTCATTCCCAGTGGTTCTTGCTTTGTTTTTTTGCCTCACTTTATACTCTCTCGATAATATTTGCTGGGGGTTTTCACTATGTTGTCAGTCTTTTCACAGGAGCAGTTTTTAACCTCGATAAATGCTGTCTATTTACCTTTTTTAAAATTAATTTTTGGTCATTATTATTTCTTTTTCCTTCTGCTTTCTTGGCATATCAACTGCTGTTCCTTTTTCTAAATTCTGAAGTTGCCTGCTTGGTTCTTTATATTTTTTTGATCAAGTAATTACAGTTCTTAATTTGTTAATGATGTGTCCGTCTCCTTGGCTCTTTAATTTCCAATCTTTCTAACAGACATATTTGGAAGGTGTACCATCACCTGCTAATGGATGATTGACTTGCATTCCACATGTTTTGATATCAAATAATTTCATTATGTTTTTTTGTTCCTTTTATGAGTTATTTAGAAGGGCCTGTTTTATTACCTTGTCATTTTGACTTTCAGTTTCAATGTCATTGGTCCGAGGAGGTGGTCCTGATGCTCTGGTATCTCGTGATACTGTTCTGAGGCCCGTCAGCCATGTTGTCACATGTGCTCCATGGATGTCTGGAAGTGTAATACGTGCTGTAACGGGGCTATAAGCTTCTACACACGTCCATTAGAAGAAGCTTGCTCGGTGATTTCGTTTCAGCTTCCATGGCTTTATTAAGTTTCTGCCTTACGTGTTAAAATGTCTCAGATACACGTATTCCAATATGACAGTGGGCTTGTAAATGTCCCCCGGAAATTCTGACAATTTTCCATCATAAAAGTTGAGGCTATGGATTATAGCTAGCTATGTACAATTGCAGAATCATTATATTTTGCACAAGAATTCATTCTCTTACCATCACAGAACAGTCATCATGATTCCTCATCAAAGTCTGTTCTGTTCTAATATAAGCATAGCCACTCCACCTCTCCTGCGTGGCGTTTTCCCTGCTCGGATAGTCTAACGGCCTATACTCGCCTTCTGTGTCAGGATGTTTTCAATGCGCTACTTGGAAACAGCATGTCGGTGACTTTTTGAGAGAATCTCTATGTTCTAACTGGTAAGTTTTGTCTACTTCCATTTGCTGATGATCACTGATACAGTAAGGAATAGCACAGTAAAGGAGAAAAATGGGAGAAAAGCAGGGAAGAAGGTGAAAAGGTAAACTAAGTTTGGTCCATTCAAATGGTCTAAAAGGGTGGTGGCCACAGCAGTAATAAATTTCATTATTGCTCAGATCCCCATCTTCAATATAATTCATGCCAGTGTCCCTGAGGAAATGACTGAGTGCAGGTATGTAAAAACAGTATGATATCTTGGAATAACTTGTTCTGCCAAACTGCAAGAACATTTTCACTATCTATAGGGTCTGTTAACAAGACACAGGAGCCCTTTGAAAGGACTTTTCTATGTCCAGAATTATGTCAATTGGACCATCAAATAAAATAATAATGATCATAGGTCATTGAACCACTTGGCATCTATGAAAATCTATTGTCTATAATAACAATAAAAAAAGGAAGTCAATAGTCATTTGCAATCAATTGAGGCCACTCTGAAAGCAACTCCTTACTCTGGAAACATGTTAAGTAAAGGGAGAAAATAAGCATTCTGCTTTTCAAGGAAGAATTTTATTTTAGAATAACCAAATAGTCTTAGTGGACTAAATAAAAAGCACTGAATTATAAAAGGATGATAGATAATATATTTAGAAGAAATTACAGAATTTAAAAATCCTCCCTTTACAAACTTAAGTGAATCAGGAAAAGATTATCAATTGTTGCTAACATTAAGCAAATGGTTAATGAGGAGCTAAATAATTTTTGAATACCAAACAAGTGTGACACAGACACAAGAAAAAAAAACACTGAATTCTATTTAGGGGGAGAAATCAGCTCAAAAGAATTTTTTATAACAAGTGAGCAAAACGAGTATCAAGCAAAAATAAGGAATTATTTTAGATACATAGGGAAACGTTCTCATTTTTTGAAAGAAGCGATGTGAAGAAGAAAAAATAAAATAATAAAATAACAGTTGCATAAACAAAATGCAGTATATCCATCCTGTCTTTATTTTTCTGTGACATCAATTTGTTCTGTTATGAGAGTAGCTCTCAGTTCTTTAGAGGGAAACATTCTATTTCTTTTCTTTTATTTTTAGCCCTCAAATTTTTAATATACACAATAAAAATATATTAAATCAATAAATATAATAAAGTCTAAAGTTTATCAGTTTCTCTATACTCTTTACAAACAATGCAAGATCCTACAGAAAGTTTCAACACATCCTACTTTTTTGATCTTACATTTTGCTTTCTGGATTTTAGTTAAACTTTGTGTTTATACCTTCTAAATCAGTTGTCATCGTCATGTCATTATCATCATCACCATCATCATATTTAAATTTTCCATGTTTACAACTTGCTGATGTATCAGTGCTTTTTATATCCCGTACAAGAGTAAGTTCACAAATCTTTTTCCTGTATTTCATCCTTTGATACTGCTTTTAGATTATTCTGTGAGTGGTAAATTCTCCCAATTTTTTTTTTTTTTGTGAAAATATCTTTATCCTTCATGCTTAAATTATAGTTGAGCTGGGTATAGGAATGTAGTTGAAGATGACTTATCAAAGCTCTTGGACATCTTTTTTATTTGTTTATTTGTTTGTTTCCTGCTTGCTTTTGTTGCAACTGGGAGGTGTGCAGACAACCTAATTGTTATTAATTTATATTTATTTATTTTAGTATACTGTTTTTGTCACTAAGTATTTGTAGATCTGAAATTTTCTTTATCTTGCTATGAATTTATTGTGCTCCTTGAATCTGGAAAATTCATGTATTTTATCAATTTTGGGAAATCCTTAGCCTAATGCATTTGAATATTACTTCTGCCCCATTCTCACCAGTTTCTCTTAATGTATTCACTACTTCCTACGTTGAAAGTTGTCCTTCTCTCCTCCATGTCTCTTAACTTCTTTTCATATTTTCCATCTCTCTCTCTTTTTTTTTACTTAACATTACACAATGTCTTCATTTTATTTTATAGTTCATTAATTTTATGTTCAGGTGCGTAACCTGTCTACTAGATTTTTCACTTCAAAGACTATATTTTTAATCATGAAAACCTACAGTTTTCCTTTTCTAAAAGGACCATTCTTTATATACACAAAACATATTTATTTTATTATATTTCTTACTGCAATCTATTATCTCAGATTGCTGAATTTCAATATTCTTGTTTATTTAATATTCTGATTTTTACTCATAGTGGGTTGTTGGAGCTTCAGTTTTGAAATATTGTACTGTGAGCTGGTTATTTGGCAGATGGAGGACTTTATCAATGAAACCTCCAATGATCTGTTTTGTAAAAGTATTCCTAATGATTTGTCCTCGGCTAGAAGCCCCAAATCTATCACTTGCCTAGGACCTCTTTATGTTAAAATTTTCCAGACAATTCAGACAACATAAATTTAGTCTGCAAATTAAGGTGAGGTGATGCCTATGCTTGCCAATTCAGAGAACCCAAGCTAAGACACACAATTATCTTTGTCATCTTCCCTAGCTAGTATGCAGAAATTTCCTTAGATTTCCTTGCACTGAGCACATAGCCCATTGAGAGTCTTGGCCTTTTGAACCTGTAGGTACATCAGTTCCATCTTTCTTGTTTGCTAAGCCTCAATTTCTCTTCTCTCCCTAGATTGTTTCTGTGAGTCAAGCACTCTGGGTTTGGACAGTTTCAGCTCACACATTTACAAGAGTGGTTTTTATTTCCTTCTTCCTTTTTAGTATTCTCCCTTTGTAGTGCAGCTTTATTATATTTCAAAAAAAATTTTTATTGTATTTTACCTTGCATTTCTAGCTGTTAGTTGCAAGTGAGTTTTTAGATCATCTAGTCTGCCATATTTCCAGAAATGGAAGTATTAATTTTGTTTTTCTCTTTTAAACTTATATGACATAAATTTTCCTCATTCCCTTTCAACATTTTAACTTAAATTCCACAGAAGTAAAAAATGAATTTATGCACGCTAACATTTTAGTCTTCTTTCATGGGTATTTCCCAGGATAAGTTATGTTCTTCTGAAGTTTCTGATGTATAAATCTTCAAAATCTGCTACTGTTATGGCATTGACCCACATTTGGCCAATAAATTTATTCTCAAAAAAAAGAAATTAGGTGAGGAAAGCATTATTTTCTTTCCTTTGAAATGCTCCTGGTTTTTATATGTTAATCTTCATTATTGTCAGTTTTGATATTGTCATCTTTTCTATCTGTTGGGCATTATACTCTATTTGTCTCCTATTACTCAGACAGTTCTTTCTGTACTTACATGGGCCAGTCTTATCTATCCCACTGAAAGTTAGTCCTTCTAGTCTCTTTTTAAATCAACAATCAAGGAAGCTCTCTTTCTCTCCTGATTCCCCTAGTGTACCTAAATTACTAGGCCTCTTATTACATAGCTTTAGCCACTGTTTCTAATTCACTTCTATTGGACTTGCTGCCTCAGACTCGATATTTATCTTTTATTGCACACATTGCCTTTTTTTAGTTCATCACGATATGTTCAAAATCCTGCTATTTCTTTCTTTAGAACAGTATGTGTGTCTCCAGTTTATGGTACCAAGAAATTCTTATTTTGGAGACAAAGCATTTTCTGATGTTAGAATTCCTGAGATGCCTACCCCCTTACTCCTTTCTCTTCAATCTCTACCACATGTGTGTGTGCCAATGTGCATGAGTACTGCTTTCTAGATTAAATTTCCAAAATTCTGAAACCAGGTTTGTCTTCAACTGCAATGTCTTCCTTTTCTTCTTTTTTTCTCAAATTCATGCTTACAGAATGCCCTACTTAGTAGTTAGTTTGATACTGCCCCCCCCCAAATTTTTAGTGCTATAGTTACAAAAATGCCCCCAATCCCAATCATCAGTTTCATCCCAGAGTTGAATGGGAAAGAATAAAAAATATAGAATCATCTCTTCTTCCCCATGGCCTATCATAATTATATATTTAATATTATTCCTCCTCATTCTCATTATACATGCAAAATTATTTTCTTCTCTTTTTATGTTATCAGATAAGCATTGTCTGGAATAAAAGCATTTTTCATATCCTTAGTTGTACCAGAGGAATAGCTGTAAAAACTTTAGTAGAAGGAGATCCACAAGACAAACCAATTAATAAGTGTAAACTTTTATTAATATTTGACCAGCACCATGTTACCAAGGGCAGAATTCCTACCTTACAGGGTCCTGAAATTCTTTTAATGAGAGGAATGTGGATGAGAGAAAGAAAAATAAAAATTGCCAGTGTGTGAGTGTGTGTGTGTGGTGTGTGTGTGTATGTGTGTGTTTAAGCAAATACAACTATGAATGACAATCAGAAAAATTTTCAGGAATTTAAAATAAGAATGTAAATAAAAGATACTTTTATTTTGATTCAAGAATCCTGAAATCTTCTCAATACTTTCTTGTATCTCTTTTTCCTTTTCCATGATAACTTAAAGAGGTAAAGGAGGACATTGGCTACATTTTTAAATGTTTTTGTGTGTGTGTGTGTGTGTGAAAATGAAGCAAAATAGGAGCCAATTACTACTTTGTTCCAAAGCTCATTGCTGCCAGATTCAGAGAGTTGCATGCTGCATCAGTCCCGCAAGTCCAATCAATTATTTTCTGTAAGACTGATCTTTATCATGTATGTATTCTTTGAGGACCTGGGACTATCATTCATCCTACCACATTCAAAAGATACAATTAAAAGGCTATTGCGATCACTGCCTCAACCTCACAGCCTGCCAAGGAGCACACATTCTCAACACTTGAATGTGTCCCAGCACCCCGAATCCACAAGATGGCATTAGTGTTCACTTTTTTTCCTTATTAAGGAAGTTAATTTTTTGATGGTCATTTCTTTCTTTCTTTCTTTCTTTTAAGAAAACGGTGAAGATTTTTTCTCTTTTGAGATACCTCTTAATATAATTAACAACGACTAATTTGACATTTTTGGAAAACTCAAATAAAAAAAGATTACTTGCCTCCACATTATTCTCTGCAGTGTTTTGAGTTGATCATCTCATTCCTCAAATTTCGATACCTCCCTTTTGCTATAAGACTCTGAGACTGTGCAGTCCAGCTGTCACCAGTAGCTACGTGTGCACTTTAAATTTAAATTTAATTTAAATTTAATTTAAAATTTAGTGTTTCAATTGCACTGGCCAATTTCATGTGCTCAGTAGCCACATGAGGCCAGTGGCTGCCATATTGCTAAGGGTAGATACAGAGCATTTCCATCACTACAGAAAGTTCTTTAAACAACAACCAAGAAGTCCTAAACTCTATTGAGTGTATGTGATTGAGCTGATCTGGTATCTGTAAAAAAATTATTCTTTAAAAGACTCAGAAATAAAACAAGCATATAAAGAGCAGAGAAGGGCTACTAGATTGAAATATCATTAAGTAAAATTTAGAGTATGGACTTAACACCTTAGAATGCTGTTTTTAAAATTGAATGTGCATACGTATTGCCTAGGGATCTTGTTAAAAATGCAAGTTTTCATTCAATAGGTTTGGATTAGAACTGAAATTCTTCATTTCGAGTCCCAGGTGATGTGAATGCTGCTGGTCCACAGAGTACATCTGAGTAACAACATGCTGTCAAAGGCTAGTTTCCAAATTGAGAAAGAAGTAATCCACACAATGTAGGTAAATGCCAGAAGTGATTTTAGAGGGCCCTTGAATCACTGTTAGTTTGCTGATGGGACCATGATCGCAGCATGGGAAGGGATCATTACTTTATTGGTGTGCTGTCATTCATGCTCCTTTCATCTCACAAGTTGAACACTGCATCTTGGCTGGGGGTGGTTACCCTGAGTCTTTATTGCTTAAATTCAAGACCTACCAGGGCAGCTGGTCTTAAACACTTTCCCCATTTGTAGGAAAAGGAAACAGAGCCACATGCAGCAACATGGTGTAAAACTCAGTGACCAGAATGACTGACACAAACAGGGAGAGGCTGACACCTACTGAAAGAAACAAAGATGTGTTACAAGTTTGGGAATGAGATTTATCTGCTCATCCTTGAACTTTAGGAAAAGCCCCTAAGTGCGATGAGGCACATCGGAAGGCCCGGACACACTCTGCACCACTTGGAGGTGTGCAGCTTGCTGCCCCCTTGCTCCCGGGGCTCGGCGGTCCCCTTGCCTCCTCCAAGCACCAGGGCCAAGACCCCCACCAGGTCATTGTGAGTATCCAAGTCTCCCCAGGGCACATTCAGTGTCCAAAGCTACGCATTTAACATGGAACTAGAGCAAGGAGCATTATGTGAAATAACCAGGTGGAAGTAAAAAAATAAAAAAGCCACTCAAAAACAGTTTTCCAACTTGAGCCTTCCCCACAGAGTTCTCTGGCATGCCCTGTTGTGCCACAACAAGAAACAAAGGAAAGTCAGAAAATCATTTTCCTAACTGAACAGAAATGTAAGTTGTAATCAATGTGAGTATATCCAGAAACAGCAAATCCATCCATCTACAGTAAAGAAAAGACCCATAGACCTTTGAATTTGGCAGTTTCAAGGTTTGGCTTGCTTGTTTAAATAACAACACATAATTTATGTGCCTCATAATATCATAGCTCTTCACAAAAATGACTTTGGCTGTGACACATCAAATTGAATACTAAGGAGAAAAAAAATGACTTGTTCTTTGTTCAACAGTTGTCAAGGTCAGTATGACTTGCCTGAAGATTAAAGATATGCTCTGTGGGCAGGGTGGGACATTGTGCTCAGTTGAGCCCTGCGGGTATTGGAGTGAAATGATTGGAAGAGACTGAGGGTGTAAAGAATGTAGTTAGGAAAGAAAGTAGAAAGAAAGACAAGAGAGCCAAGGACTTAACTGTAGGGAAATCTCACACTTGGGGATGGGTGCAGTGAGAAGAACCGCGAAAGATCCAAGTACGGTGTGATCAGGGTCTGATGTATTGACACAGAAGCCAGAGACAACAGAATGGCTCAGGAAAGACTCAGAGGTGTCCAATGGCATTAAATGTTTAATAAAGCTCAGGAAGTATGAGCACTGACCAAAGGTCATTGGATCTTACAAGTCATTAGGTCATTATTTTACCTTGAGTATGAAGCTTAATTAAGATCCATAAAAATGAGATTAGAAAGGGTTAAACCTTAAAGGATGAAGAGTTGGCAGGGAATAGAGACATGTAAACTTGTATGAAGGAAGATTAAGAGGGAATAACAAAATTAAGGGTTTTGAGAGCAGGATGGAGAGAACACATATATGTCAACACAACATGGAGGGGACCCATGGCAGAACATCCTCAGTCTCCTAGTCACAGTAGTAGGTGCTGGCATTGTCATTTCTGAGAGGGATAAGTGGGACTGGAGCTATAGGATGGTGAGGTTTTCCCAAAACAACTGAGAAATTAACATGAGAGTCATAGAAAGACTGCAGAGCAGAAGCATAAGTACCTTTAAAGTTGGTATCACTTAGTAGTAAAATGATCTTATAACTCACTTTATAAATGAAACACTGCACATTTCTTTGGCTCCTTGAAGTTATTTGTGTCCTCCCTTGGAGTATGTCTTCAAAAAATTATGTTTATAGGAAAATCTCTCTAAACAAATTTATCATCTTTATTTTTCTGTGCATACCTCTGCTCAGTGAGAGTCAGAACAGTAAACATGGAAGAAAACATGGCAGGAAAATGGCCTTGGATATGTTCTGTGGCAGCCAAAGAGCCCATTTCTTGCCTCATTGAATATGCAATACTATAATTATCACTCATAGCTCTTACCTACTAGCTTCCCTCCTCACCATTCTGCAAAGGCAGAAAAACACATAAAGATGTTTTTACTCTTCATGGCATTACATAGCCAGCTTGTGATAGATTAATAACTGCCAAATCTCTCGTTTGTTTTAATACCCAGTTCTCTGCTATATTTCAAGTATATATCCATATTTAGCTGGAATTTGTAGGAGACCTGGATTCACTCAATATTGGATCTTTTTGGTAATCAGTCCACTTAATAGTAAAGTCTAGTTGAATTCACCAAAGAAATGTGTTATCATTTTAAAGATATTTAGTATATGTGGAAATAGTGCCATACAAAATAATAAAAAAATTATTCTGTTGATTATTTTATGAGACATAGTTATGCCAAATGGACTCTCTCTAGTTACCATTTTTACAGAGACCAATTCTTGGTTTTTCTTCACATTAATTTGTGTGTGCTTCTAGTATCTTCCCCTAAAAGATTTATCCCTGCTCCATGGTCACCAAAAGGTATGTTTGTGAGTGTCAAAACTGGTTACCATTGGCCTTGGACTAGCCACTCTCCTTTGTTTAGAATCCTTTGTGATGGAGTATACATTTATGTAATTTTTTTTACCTGTTTAAGAGCATAATGTAAATGAATCAGCTATTATTTCTTTTGTGTAAAGTTAATGGCCTATATGTAGACTAAGTCTACAAATTTGGACTTAGCACTATAGTCAAAATGTCTTAGTTACTCAGATGAGGCATTATTACTAAGAAGCACAGGAAATGCTCTAAAGATTTCAAAGATAAAGCAAGGAGACAGGATCAGGGGTTATAAACCATGGGGAGACACTGGTGTGTAATAAACATATACAGAGGTCAACAGTCACAATTCTAATCAACAGAATCAAAAGCCAGTAGCTCAAGGCCATTTGTGCTGGTTGATTACTTAGAGCAAGTAATGAAGAAAACGCACAAGCAAGAAGGTAGACAATAAGAGTTTGAGAAATTTACATGCTTTACAAGTAGAAAGAAGTACCTATTGTAAGTTCAAGTTCCAATAGCGCCGGGAGAGTATCAGTTTTTGTTGCAAACAAACCACTGTAGAAGTTAAAGTTTTAAAGCAATATTCACTCATTATTTATCCTGAGGATATGGGTCCACTGGTCACTTATTTCTGACCATTTTGGTGGAGCTCCCTCACATATCTGTGGTCAGCTGGGGTGTTGGCTGGTCTTGGATGGCCTCACTCTAGATGACTCAGCTCTTCTCCAGCTGGCTCTCTTCTATCTTTATCAGATTAACCTGAGCAACTTCTCATGGTGAGGTACAAAAAAAGAGGTAAAAGTGCTTTCCCAAGCCTTTGCTCACATCTACTTTGCTATTATATCCCATTGGCTAAAGCATGTCATGTGGTTAAGTCCAGAGCCAGTGTAGGAGGGCAGAACCAAATTAGATGATATAAACTGGAGTCACTAATGCAATCAATATACTACAGTAAATAGCCAATATCAAGGCATTGGTAGTTCAGAGCTAAGTGACAAGGACAGTATACTTTCTGATAACAGTAGCCTGGCAACTGATGCATGGAAAGAAAATATTTAGCATGTAAATACTTGCTCAAAAGTAATTAAAGAAATAAAGACCATTCAAATCCTGGTTGCACATTTCTACCTGCTAAGATTTAAGAATGCAATGTTGGAGATTCAGGCTAGATATAAAGAAAATCTTGCTGACAATAGGAGTTGTTAAACACTGGAATGGGTTACTAAAAGAAATTGTAATTATCTTTTCTTTTAAAGTACTTCAATTCAGACTAGCTACCTAGTTATCTGGTATGTATTCTTGGACAGAAGCAGAAAGATGAACTAATTGACCTTTCAGAGTCCCTCCAGACCTATTATTGTCATGCTGAACCTATTCACACAGTGGAAGCAAGATGCTCGCAGCCCACCTTTTATTCCTACACTTAACACACATTTATTGCAGACCCTCTGTGCTTGGCACTCTGCTGGTGCTGGGGCTATAATCTCCACCTTTAAGGAGATCACAGGCTTGGTCAAAAAGTGTACTGGAAATGCTCCATCTACATAAGTGTGAACACAGAGGGGTGATAGACAATGCTATTTAAAACAGTGAATAGGTCTTCAAAGGACAGAGGCTACTGTGAAAGGAAAGATCTCTTGCCCTGGGTCCCGGCCTATTTTTTGAACTGACCAAGCTTCCAGAAAGCTCTTTGGGTCCACTAAGCGCACTGGTGGATTTGGGATAGACAAAGGACTTAGAAAAGAGTTATAAGTTAGGAGCTGGACGAGCAGTGTTCGCTACATAATTAAGTGAGAATTTGTGATTCTCTAGAAATCCCGAGGCAAGGTGAAAAGGGAGGCAGAGTGGAGATAGAAGAGTGAAGGCAGGAGTCCAGGCGTCAGCTAGGGTGACACAGTCAGTGACAAATCCCTTGTCTTGTGGTGGCTAAAGGGGATTCGAGAATCTAACCATTTAACTCCAAACAATCTAACAGGAGAGACTGTGTAAACAAGACAGCTTGTATAATGCATCGTATTCCTGCTAAGGACAATGAGAAAGGCCGGAAGTAAGGCAGGAGAAATGCCAAGAAGACCTCTGAGACGCGGTGAAAGGAAGACGCACTGATGAGGGCGCCAGGACATGAAACAACAGGATGTCAGGACGTCTTATAGCCTCCTGCCCCACAGAAGAAGGCGCCCCAGGCCTGATGCTTCCCACCTCCAAAACTAATGACAGCAAGTGGCGCAGGTGGTCCTAAGGACCCTGAGAATCCC
Organism: Lyroderma lyra; assembly: GCA_004026885.1. Lineage (NCBI taxonomy): Eukaryota > Metazoa > Chordata > Mammalia > Chiroptera > Megadermatidae > Lyroderma > Lyroderma lyra. Next base: position 18,336 of record PVJL010001404.1, read on the forward strand.
GGGATGTGTTGAGAACCCCCACAGGGGATGGATGGAAGCCCCATGAGAACAGGCCCCCTTTCTTCACGTCCTGGGACTCCCCTCTTCTGCACAGAGACACCCCTGGTGGAGGCATTGGGCCCCTGCGAAGAGGGTCCCACTACAACAAGCACCTACTCAGTAAGCTCCCTCTGTGCCCCACAGGCCAGAGACTCCAGTCCCTCTTCTAAAGGCTCATGCAAGGTGGTGACAGGCTTGGTGACATTCCTTCCACCCCTTGAAGCAGCACCGGTAGGGACCTACCAGAGCCTTATGTTCCACTTTAAAGAATGACTAAAGGAAGTTCTTTAAACAGAATTGAAACGAGAAAGAAGACGATCCATGCCAGGAAGAAGGGACACAATGTGAGGAAGGAAATGCAATAGACTTTCCCCATAAGCGTTTTCTAAAATAGGTGCTTCGGTCAAAATTAAAATTATAACATCATCTAATACTTAAGATCATGATATTTAAGCGTGGGGAAGGTAAAGTAGGAGTGGAAGTAAGTTTTTCACATTGAACTTGAAGTGGTAACACAGTATCTGTGATAAAGCACATATGTATACGAGGGCTGTCTGAAGAAAAACCCAACCATATATGCCTTTACTTTTCGTATTACATGGCTGGACACTTTCCGGACAGCCCTCATATTGTAATACCCAGAGCAACCATTAAGAGAACTATACACTCTAAAATACCATGAGGACACAAAGGTGAAATCTTTAGAAAACGTTCAATTAACCCACAGGAAGGAAAAAAAATAGAAAAAAGAAAAAGTAAGAAGCAGAGGAAATAAAAAAAAAACAAATAATGAAATGTCAGACTTAGTCTCTAACATTTCTACTAAAAAGGCAGAACTTGGAAGCTGCATTTTTAAATATCATCTAATTACATGCTGTTTGTAAGAAATTACTTCAAAGTCCAAGCTATGGGTAGGTTGAAAGGAAAAGATAAAAAAAAAAAGAGATATATACTGTTGTTTATAAAAAGGGCTTATGATACATACATAAGCTTGTATTTGTATAAAAATGTTATAGAAAATTAAAACAAAAGACATTAACAGTAGTTACTTCTGATGAGGGTAATTAGGGATCTGGTATGAGAATATTTTTCACTGGATAGCCTTCCATGCTATTTTAAAATTTGAATACATGCACTGATTCTGTTTTTTATGTTTATGCAAAAATAAACTGAAGAAAACAACACTGGTTAATAAAAAGTCAGGCTATCTAATACGATGTTCTGCTATTTACTATCATAGTAAGATGATGGGCCCTCTCCCCACAGCAAACCAGAAATGGTTAGGGAAAGCCCCACTTCAGGGGGTCCCTCTGCATCAATGTTGTTCCGGGATGGAAGCAGAATCAAGAAGAAGGGTCCCTCTTCCCTTTCGGTATCAACACCGGGACTGAGATGTAGGAATAGCCACGAGGTAAAGAACGAAGAACAATACATCATTTTCTTGATCGGTCTGCCATTTTCTGCCTCTTAGAGCCAAAGTTGACCATGAAAATAGAAGGCCCCCTCACCCTCCCACCTCTACCCACCAAAGAGTCACAGAAAAATCTTGACAAGGGCATTGGACTTTTACACGGCCACATGTGCTTGTTTAAGATCATTTCATTTGCATCTCAGCCGACGACTACGTGATAGCAGCAGATCTTGGTCTGTGTCACTTATGTCCACTTTTGGAAAGACCAGTTCAATCATTTAAAAATTACACATTCCAAGTTCTCAAAATGTTTCAATGATAATGCCCATTGACAACATTTATTATTTTAAAAATTGAACTACTATCTCTAATTATAATTTTTAAAAATCAGGTGCCCAAATTACTTACAGCACCCACCCCGTGTTTACAATACATCCACAGCCTTCTTCGAATTTAGAAAGAGAATGACCCATGAGCTGAACCCTCGATGACAAATTCTGTTCATGACAGAAGCAGTGTGGGGGAGACAGATGACTTGGAGCTTTCACACATTAAGATTTTCCCCATTAGCTATTTATAGGGAAATCTTTTAAAAATGTATATGCTTAAAAGTTTAAAGTGTGCTACTCAGGATGTTACATTGACAAATGGATGTGCTGTAGGTTACTCAATTCTTTCACTCCAGACTTAATTTTATTGCCAAAGGAAACAGATAATGTAGAATGTTTCTAGTTCTTGATCAAGACTCTTAAATGAAGATAATTTTTTTTCTAGCTAAGAAATAATATGTCCAAAAATCCTTAAATAAAAAGAGGGAAACATTTTTCCCCAGAAAAAATACAACCATACAAGAAAATGTACTTTTTAAAGGTGATATAAATCAGCAAAGAAGTGGTATTTGGAAATAAAGGAAAAATAGATTAAATGGAAGGAATAACAAGAAAAACCCCCAAAATGCGTCAGTCTGTGGACACCATTGTCTATCCTTGTCTCCTGGTCTCTTCTGTCGAGTGGCACAAGGGTAAAGAAATTACTGTAAGGGCCACCATATTGGAATTCCACTTTCCTCACTATTAAGGGAATTTCATTTGATTCCTGTGGAAAACTAAGGTGCATTCATCAGCACATTGAGATGGAGAAGGGTTTAACTATAGAATCAAATGACCCATTTAATTGCCAAATCATTATTTCATCCCAGACCAAGGGCTTAGCCTGCCGTGTCGACAGGAAGCAGCAGCAGACCGGATCTTGCACTGCCGCTTGCTGGAAGCCTGAAGCATCTAAGGATCCACGTGGTTCTCATGAAGCCAAGAATACAACCTTCTACTTGGGTCCCAACCAGAGAAGCCGAAACTCATTACCTAATGCCACATATTTGTTTTTAAAGTGACAGCCCTCTTCTTATCCCATATTTCAACTTTTGTACCAAAATTGGTACAGGAGGCAGTCAGGAATGTTTCAACTCCTGTGGATCATATTGTTTGAATATCAGGAAAGAATAAAATGCCCTAAACATATATAGAAGTTTTGGAAGATCCAAATTTCTAGTTTTTGGAATCAATGTTTTTGTTTTTGTTGTTGTTGTTTTGGGGTTTGTCTGTTTTGTAGCTTCCACAGCAGTACTGAGTGGAATATATGAGGGACATACCCAAAGCTAGAGAAACTCAGTCTGATTTCAATAGACTAGCTCATAATAAAAGCAGCTAAAACAGCTTTAATTCTACAGAGTTATTAGGAAAGTCAAGTTCTTTACCTGTGTTTTTTGTTTCATATTTTCAAAGCCTAATTCAGCTGACTCTTCTAAATATTTTCTTTGTCTTCAAGGAATTTGTAACTGAATGGTGTAACCAGCATAACAAAATGTTCAGTGATGCAAAAGATTACGAAGAGAAAAACAGAGGAAGAGAAGGAGACAAGAATCACTACTGGAAAGGAGGTGATGCTCCACGCGGAGTATGTAGCACGGGAATGTTTCTCTTGCAAGACTGGCTGTGCACTACATAAGCCAATTGAGAAACTGTGGCATTATATTAAGGACATTTACTGTTATGAAAACAAACAGCGAACTAAGAGTAATAAGATGAAGTTTCTAATGTCCACTGACACTAAATGTGTGACCTTGGGCAACGCATTCAACTTTTTATGTCTTAATTTTCTCGTCTATGAAGGTTTTGGACTGGAATTATTTCTAGGCACTACACAATAGAAAACATATGTTTTAAGCATAGGAGTCAAAATTTTTTAAATATATGTTTTGGAAGAAGTAATACATTGACGAAATATTGTTTGTTTAAAAAAATTTTTTACATTGGTATTTTGCAAAAATAATTTTTATAAAAATATGACATTTATGATTTTTAAAGGATTTTGCATTATTAAAGGTTGGAAAGGCAGGTAGGACTTTAGGTGCTTCTACATAATGACTCTCTCTCTGAATTTTTAAAAAAATTATCCAAGTCTTCAAACAAGCTGACAATAGTTTATTTTGAAAATATCTTGATAGTATCATAGGATTTAATACTTGTGAAAGTCTTTCGTCCATTGTAATACATATATCACCATGATTATCATTAGTACTAGAAAATTCCACATGAGCTACCATCAAGTTGTTGGTTTTATGACTTACTCCTTTTCATTTTTAGTGACAATAAAATATAGATGTTAAATTCTAAGCAAAATTCTAAGATGAATTCGTCATATGAATGTTGTTTCTCCTTAGCTTTTAGAGTATTTGGAAAACCCAAATATTATCTATGATTCTTCCACAGTTTTACTCAAATATAGTTCTACTACCGATTTCCACTGAAGAAGCCATCTATTGTCACTCATGTAGCTCTGGATGAATGAGTTTTAATTTGACCCTCAAGAGTCAGTCTAGCCAAATAATAACAATGAAAATGCATGAGAACAGCAATTTCAACCTGGCTATTTCACAGACAAGCTTATTTTATGCATCAATAGCAAATAAATCAAGAAATTGGATGGACTTGCTGAATGTCTTTCACTGCTCTAAGTAAATCCATCTAGCTAGCGTAACAAGCAGTTCTGAAGATTGGAGTGTAAGCAGAGAAGAAATATTGATTGATTGCTTTATTTAGAGTAGGATCGTAATGCCACCTATGCAAGGAATTTAGCATATATAGCCAGGCAGTACCATCTTGTTGCTATAAACTTAACTGAAAGATAGATTAGACACTGGTGTGTGGAGTCTGGTCCCATAACTTAAAGCCACGTTGAATAGCAAAGCAGTTCCTACTCAAGACATTAACTTTTGGGAGATTCAAGTGACATGACGGCTGGCTGGCACATTAGATTTCTGTAATGCCATACTACAGGGTAGCTGAGCTTCTACACGAATGTCAAAATTCACGATTAGGAGCGAGTTGTTTTCCATCAATGTTGTTGACATTTTAAAGAGGAAAAACACTTTACATCAAAAAACTAAACTCCAAATTTATGCTCCATCTTAGAAGTTTATCAATGCCGTGGCCTGGGTTCAATTCCCAGCCAGGGAATTACCCCCCCCCCACCGCCCCCGCAAAAAACAAAACAAAACAAAACAAAAAACAAAGAAAACAAAATAAACAAACAAACAACAAAACAAAAGAAGTTTAGACATCATTATATGCAGGTAACAACAAAGCCCTCCAAGAACAATTTCACCTTTCCTATCAGAAGTTCTTGGTGGTGGCGTAATTATTATTTCACAAATAGGAATAATACAAAGAAGCCCAGACCCATGGTGTGTGGCTTAATAGATGCACTATTGAGTCTTAAAGCTCGCAAAGGAATGAAAAGAATAGGAAATAGCTTTATTAGCAGTATAACCGCCTCGGTAGAGAAATGTGCTTAAGTTCTTTTTCCATGATCAGCAGTATTTTAATAACATGTCAGGACTGAGAAAAACTGAGAAAAACATCTACTAACCTTATGAATTTCTAGACTATTCCACAAGATTATCCAGATCACCCAACTGTTCCAGTTGACATTTCTCCGGGATTTACCCATCAATTTTGGAGCCGTGCTTGACCAGCTCCCACCAGTGCCCCACTCATGGGCAATTGAAATTCCACGTCTCCGTGGTGCCTGCGATTTCAGAGCACCCCTCATGCTCCGAGGGCCACCTCCCACTCGTACAGCGTTGATGCCGACACTCCTCGGGGAACTTAAAGTGGCAGGGAGGGGGAACACTTTAAGAATAGACAAAAATTCAAACAACTGATGCCGACAAACCGAATTGTCCTCAGTAATCTAGTGGCTCTTGACATTCAGGGAGAAGTGAATCCCAAGAGCTTTGTGTATCCACAAATTAATACCAGCACTATAGCTTCTCCATTCTTCTAATGAAGTGATTCATATAATATCTGAAAAATAAACTCAAATAACTTCTTCAAGCTTTTCGAAGAGAGTTACTTTGAATATGATAACCAATAGAGGAAAGCAAAGCAAAATTCAGATTTAGGGGGTCAGCTAGCCTGGCTCCCTGGCAAGATTGCATGCCCTGAAGAGCAGTCTTCTGGTACATGGGCTTCCGACTGCTTTTTTTAGAAAAATGACAAATGACTATAGATGCCAGGCCTTGAGAAGGGTCACTTGTAAATGTGACTGCTCAGATTTATTTTATTACTCTGCAAAACCTTAAAGGCATTTTCCTCACAAGAAAGTTGTCTGTTCTCACAAATAACTTGATATAATCCGTTATAAGGTGATTCAGAAGTAGAACTATTGCTTATATTTTGGCACAAAAATCAAGGAAAAGTATTTAAATATATCTGTAGTACAGTCTAATGAATACTAGCCATTTGGCAACTTTAAAGGGAAAATATGATTATCGTTTATCTTAAAAACTGGGTTCAGAGAGATTTGGTCCAATCGCCTGCAGAGACTCCCCCCTGAAAGCGATACTGCCCCACCTTTACTGTGCAACAGCACGCCTCCTTTAGACACCACCACCCCTACCCTGGAGGGCTGTGGAAAAAGGCAGGACATCCTACTCCTGAATTTTACAGCTTTCACTCGATTGCAGTGATGTCAGAAACGTCAGAGTTATTTTTACAGCTACGTTGTAGGTGGGGTATCTCCTTCCCAGGTAAGGTGACGTCTGTCCTGGTGCTCTGCAGTTCCCTCTGCTCTGGCTTGGCAAAAGCGCCCTGTTTTGATACCATCTGACTATCACATGACTAGAGGATAAGCTCCCCAAGAGCAGGAGCTGCCTATTTCTACCTTTGTGTCCTCAGCCTCAAGCAATAGGGCACATCACATAGAAGTTCAACCAACATGTGCTTACTAATTAAGCTGAATAGTGACCGGGCATTTGACTACATTAGCTTCCTACTTCTAATGACTAATATTCTCCCATATGTTTTCTAATGTGAGGTCCTGGAAGTATAGTTAATGCTGTGGCAGCAGCTCATAATACTTTTTGGTTTTTCCAACGACAGAAGAGAAAACCAAAACAGAAGTTTTCAGCAGAGAAGCGACAATAGTATAACACAGCAATGCCTGCAAGCACTCTAAGTGCATCTCTGTGAGATGCTGAAATGGAAACAGTTTATCACCTACAATAAACAGAAAAATGAGCACGATTACTCTCATTTCTTATAGTGTAGTATGAATAGAAATTGAATAAATACCCTTGATGCCAAAATCACTAGGTTTCATCCTTGAAATGATTGAGTGAAAAGAGACAGTCTCAGAAAAGGTTTTCGAAAATGGGCCTGTTTAAGCAGCTTGTTTCCTCAAGCAAAGCTGCAAATTTTGATTTATAAACTGTAAGTAGTTGCAAAAGCACCTTTGAAAAGGTTATTTATACTGTTCAAGGTAGGAATCTAATCATACCAGCTGGTTATTTTTCGAGAGAAAATGGTTCTCCGCTGGGCTTGCATAGTCGTGCAGGAAACCAATTTTCTCCCAGGAGTGAGGTTCTCCTCACTAAGTGAAAAGACAACACAGTTCTCCTGAGCCTTCCTCCTGCCCCCATCAAAGAGGAACTATCTAGAAGGTTAGTTAGTCCACTGAGGATTGGGTTGCACACATTGAAAAGACTGGTAAACTCCCGTCCACACCTCCTGGGGGTTGTGGTATTGGCTTTATCTCTGGTGACACAGATGCTTTACCCATGGTTTCCCTCCTCCACCACGCGTGAGGACAGACCCTCCGGGTCTGTTCTAGATTTCTCCAGCAGTCATGTTCCTGCTTCTGTTTTTATTTGAACTGCCCCTTCCCTTTCCTCTCAAAACATGTCCCATGTTGATTTTCAAGGCCAAGGAGAAGGATAAGCTGTGTATATCCAAGGGTGATTGTGACAATGAGACTGATTCTCCTGTTTCACACTTCCGCTCTAGTTTATATATTTTTCAGTGCCAATGAAAGACCAAACAGCATTTTAAAATCATTTTTGTACATGGAAGAAAGGTAATTTTAATGTCCCCTTTAAAATCACAGGAACATAAAATTAAAATCCCCTTCGATACTAAAATCAACTTAATAAAGAATAAATTAATGAGATTTAAGAAAATCTTTATTTACTTAAATAGCTACAGCTAAGAAAAATATAAATTCAACTCTATCGCCTAAAAATCCTTTAATTCTTTCATGAAAAATAATTAAGGTTCAGAGTATGAAGTTTAGGAAAGGGGAGAGGGAGGCCATTCTTCCACAATGGGGACAAATTTTTAAGGTGAACATCACTGACTCACACATAAAATGGTTCTTAAAATTTATGAGGACAACCTCTATATCTGCAGAAGGAAGAAATCTCAAAGATTCCACCCATGAAAATTAACTACTAGAGAAATTGCCACCTGCTATAACAACTGGAAAACCAGACAAAATACATGCAACATATATTTTCAGACAGTGGACAACAAGTGATGTACGTTGGTGCTTTCTGACAGATGAGGGAGAAGTGAGATAAGTCCCACAATTACCCTAGCTTACTGGACCAAAAGCAGTGAGGCAGAAAGCAAAGAGAGACTGCAGTTCTCACTGAGTGGAGGAGATCAAGTTTAGAGTTTGGAGAAGTCAGGATGTCTAAAATTTACAGGATGGAATCATGGAGAAGAGGAAGCTACAAAGAGACAACTCTAGAGATCTGCAGAAGTGTCCATGGAAGGCATTGCCTGAATACTATTTGCACATGCACACAGTAAAACTTCAGGATGCTGGGGGAAAAAACAGAAAGCATTAGGATGAAAAACTTATCTGAGAAAAGGCAGGAAAAGCAGGAGATAAAAAAACAGACGTGATAAATAGATAATAACTAGCAAGATGGTAGTTTTAACCCAAAATATAGCAATAATTACATTTCTATAAATTGTCTAACAACTAATTAAAAGGCAGGAATTGTCAGATTTAATAAGAAGCAAAACTCAGCTATAAGCAGTCTCCAGGGAACCCATTTTAAATGTAATATTCAAATATATTAAATGTAAAAAAAAGGGAAAAGCTATACCATAAAATAAAGCAAGAGAAAACTGTAATGGCTATATTAACACCAGAGAAACTAGATTTCACAACAAGGAATGTTACCAGTGATTAGGAGGGTCATTTCCTCAAGATAAAAGAGTCAATCCAATTTCTGGTCAAGATGGCAGGGTAGGTAAACACTGCTTACCTCACCTCATGATCACATCAAAATTACAACTAAACTACAGAACAACAGTCATTGAAAATTACCTGAAGTCTAGATGAACCAAAGCCCTACAACTAAGGACATACAGAAGAAGCCAATTCAAGACTGGGGGGGAGGGACAGAGACACAAAGCAAGCTGGTCTCACACCCACGTGTGACTATAAAAAATCAGGAGTGATATCTCAGCTTCGGAGGTGCCGCCTACCCTCCCACCACAGAGTAGCAATGGGTCCCAGCCCCACACCAGGCTCCCAGCCCAAGGTTTCAGTGCCAAGGAGAGAAGTCTCCAAAACTTCTGGTTGTCAAAACCAGTGGAGATTGTGGCTCAGTGATGAGGGCAGCTGCAGTCCCAAGTGCTCCTTTTAAGGGCCTGCTCATAGACATACTCACTCTGAGCTCTAGCACTGGGGCAGCAGCTCAAAAGGCACCAGAAACACACAGGGAAGAACTGAGTTGTCTAGCTTCAGGGCGAGAGCTGAAGGGGAAGCCTTCTCCCAGAAAGAAACGCTGGCAGAATCCATTGTTGTTTTGTTGAGCCCTTCGCTGTCCTAGCGTGCAGATGCAGGAAGCCACCATATCTGAGTCTCCATTAACCAGGCTAACACCATTCGTTCACCCTGCCTTCGTTATTTCCTGAGACCTCACCCCACCCACATTTTGGGCACACCTAAGCCACTTACAGTGCCTTTTCCATACAAATGGCCTGTCATGGTTCACGTTGCAAACTTTCCTGAAATCTTTCAAAGGTTCACAAACCCCAAAGAGTGGCATCTGGTTTCAGCGCATCCTATAACTCTGGCTGAGCAGCCCTAAGCCCAACACTGGCAAGAGTCAGCCTTGATTGGTGGCTTGGCCTCTTAAGGCACCTCTAAGTCCAACACAGGTGGCAGCAATCTGTGGATTGCTTTGTGGCTCATGACAAGTGTCCCCAGGTTGAACACAGGCTGTCTCTATACTTGGCCTATGATAGGGCCCCTCTCAGGAAGTCCTAGAACTGTCATGCCTAGTGGTCAGCTTTGGACCAAGCTGGAGAATCACCCAGCTGCCTCCGAGGATGACACCCAAAGGACAAACCTGCTAAAGTGAATCCTGTTTCATAGGGTCAGCCCCTGCACAACAGCTCCTCTGCTGCAGCATGACCAGTTCTCACAACAAATCAGCTTGAGGGTCACTCCCTCTCATGGACATGCAAACAACAATGAAGGCTCAACTACAACAGGTGGGCACACACAACCTACACAAAGGACACACCCGTAGTACCTGACTTTGGTGACCAGGGAGAGTGTGCCACTGGGCCCCATAGACAACTACTACATAAGACCACTCTACTAAGACTGGGAGGTATAGCAACCCTACTTAATACATAGAAACAAACACAGTGAGGCAGCCAAAATGGGGAGACATGTCCCAAATGCAAGAATACAACAGAGCTCAAGGAACATAATTAAATGTAATGGAGACAAACAATCTACCAGAGGCAGAGTTCAAAATCGATTTTTTAAAAGAAACAACACCACTTATAATAACACTAAACTTAAAATATCTGAGGATAATTTTAACATATGTAACTATACACTGAAAACTACAAAACATTGCTGGAAGAAATTAAAGAAGACAGATTATGGAAGAGGTATATCCTGTTAAAAGATTAAGGAACTCAATATTATTAAGATTGATCCACAGCTTCAACACAATAACAATCAAAATTCCAACAGACATTTAGGTCTGTTGACAAGCTGCTCCTAAAATTTATATGGAAGAGCAAAATACTTAGATCAGTAAAACTAATTTTGAAAAGAATAACAAACTTAGAGAACTGACTGATTTCAAAATTTGCTATAAATCTACAGTCAAGACAGTGTGATGTAAGGCCATAGATACGGTCAACTGCTTCAACCTAAGTGCCAACATAATTCAATAAGGAAATGATTTGCTTTTCAACATACAGTGCTATAACAATTGGATATCCATATGCTACCCCACATAAAATCTTTTACCTTACACCATACACAAAAATTAAGTCAAAATGAATCATAAGCCTTATGTACCTCTAGAAGTAAACACAGAAGAAAGTCTTTGTGACTTTGGGCTAGGGAAAGATTCTTAGAACACAGAAAACACAAACCAAAAGAAAAATTATAAATTGGACTTCATAATACTAAAAAAGCATTGCTCTTCAAAAGACACTATTCAGAAAATAAAAAGGTAAGCCACAGACTTGGAGGAAATATTATCAAAAGGTATATCTGATAAAGGACTTGTACCTAAAATATCTAAAGAACTCATAATTGAATAACAAGAAGTCAAACAACCCCAATAAAAGCTGGGCAAAACATGTGGACACCTCTTAAGAGAACATAAATAAATGGCACATAAGCACATAAATAGGTGCTCAATATCATTAGCCATTAAAGAAAGACAAATACCACTACATACCTACTAAATTAGCTAAAATTAGAAAGACAAACTCTACCAAGTGCTGGTGAGAATAGGTAGTAATTAAACTTTCATACATTGCCTCAATGTATCAATAAAATAAAAATCGCCATAGTCACTTTGCAAAACAGTTTGGCAATTTCTTATAATGCTCAAAGTACATTGACCATACTACCCAGAAATCCCAGTCCTATCTATTTACCTAAGAAATAATGAAAATGTATGCCATGCAAAGACCAATCTGAAGGTATGTAGCAGTTTTATTCATCATAGTCCCAAGCTGGACACAAACCGAGTATGCCTCCGCTGGTGAATGCATAATCAAATGGTGTGGCCACACGAAGACTGCTACTCGGTCATGCAAAGAAATGCACCACTGATCCACTGGAAGCACAGGTGATTCTTAAATGGATCATGCAAGTGTAAGAAACCAGACACAGAGAACTACACACTGTATGACAAAGACAAAGTTATAACAATGGAAATGACAGTAGTCACTAGGGGCTGGGGCAGAGGAGCAACCGAGTGCAAAAGGTCACGGGGAATTTTTAGGGCTGATAAAAATGCTTTCTGCTTTCATTGTGGTGATGCTTCCTTAGCTGTACACATTTGTCAAAACTACACATTAAAGTTCCTTAGTTTTATTGCATAATTATACATCAATAAAGCTTATTTTTAAAAAAAGACTGAAAGGAAATATAATCAAAAGAAACCATCCTTATCTAAAAATCTGCATTAAAAGATGTTGCTGTTCTCCTATTATTGTGTGTCATAATGTGTGTTTCATCTTTTATCAAGCAGGGAAAAATCAAGCTATTTAAAACTGAAGTTAACTATGTGGAAAGATCTTCAAATAGTATAAATAAATTAATATTAAAATGACTTTGTAGTAGCAAATTGATAGTTTTAAGGTATATTTTAGAAGTGCAAAGAGTACATGTGGCTGCTCATCTTCATTGGGATTTATTGAGCAGTTTGATGGATCTACGCACGTCAATATTTACTACTTTCAGTACTTCATTTGAATTATAGTTTCATAGGGTAACTAATTTTTATAATCAGTAAGTCATTGCCTTTCATATACAACTATAATAAAAATAGCAGGGGGATAATATTATGTTCACCCTTTTGCAGTTTCAATTCTAGATTGTGTTGTCACAATTTGAAAAGCAAACTCATTGATGGGAATAGATTTTCCCTACTTGGCTTTCAAATTCATTGTAATCAATCTTGTAACATTAAGCACATTTCTTCATCAATATGAAAAAAATCTTCAGGGACTGACCTTATAAATAGATCAGAAAAAGCAGGACATTGAGAATACATTAACAACATTTCTAAATAATCAAGCCCAATAAAATTTAGTGTTCGAATGTGCAATGGGCAGAATGAATCAAATTCAAAGGTACATTTCCAACTTTAAAATAGCCTTACTAAATGAGAAAAGAGTAACCTGATAAATCTTGATCACCTTAAATTGGTAACACTTTGAGTCTGCTCTGCAGAAGGTGTAAGTTTTGGACACACACAGAGGGACACCCTGAGTTCACTAACAAACCAATTAGAGTAATTCTGAGTTAAACAAAATAAAACCAATTTCCTCAGATAAGAACTTCTCAGAACCTTCAATATTGTAATCTGCATTGTGATAACTATTGGGGAAAGATCCATGTCCTACAAATATTTGGCCATGTATTCAAGGAGCAGCTTCTGGAATTCATAGTTGGAAAACAAATTTTGGGAAAGCTGTCCTAAAGTAGTGCTTATTTTCCCAGAGAAAACCTTTCTTAAATATGTGAGCACAGTTCTCTAAACCACATCACACTGAATCTTTTGAAAGGTATAATTTGTTCTGCTTACTAATGTCAGAAATAAATGATTTTGTTGCTTGTTTTTTAATATCACTTGGAAAGTGTTTATTTGTATACATGTGTGTATTTATGCAATTTGTTTTCAATAAGTAAATAAAAAGTGTATGTATGCAATTTAACTAATTATGAATGGCTCTTACTGGTTTTTCTCGACCTAGGCAAAGCTAGTCAGGTTTCTATCAGTTAAGAATCTATCTGCAAAGGGACACTTTTTAAACAAAAAGCAATTCTTCAAAGACAATTTTCCATGGGTCTCTTGCATTTCTTCACATCTTATGGCCAATGGCATTGGCGGCTTTTTGTTAAGCACTGTCTCATGAAGGACAACTGTATAGCAAACAGCCTCGGAAGATCGAGTCCCCCTTGGGGGCACAGGGTTGCCAGGATTGCTAGCAGCCTCCTTCCAAAGAGTGTTTCCTTTAGAAGACTGGTTCCTGAGCAACCTTTAAAAGCTCAGGGTTCCTCGGCCATGAAACAAACCTACTGTGTGTGAGTGTCTGCCTGGGCTGCCCCACCTCACACCCATGGGTCTTGGGGTGCAAGGAAAATATCGTGAACATGAAGTTCATGCTTCCTGCTGTGCCATGAGTAATGACATCCTTTGTTTCTGACCCAGGAGTCTTGTATGTTTCACAAAGCATCCATGAAACTGTGACAAGCTAACTTACTAACTTGCAAATAGAATAAAATCTCAGGCTTTTTACAGTTCTTGGCAGCTGTGACATTTACACTGAGGTGACATCGTCAGGTGAGTACCTTCCCATGTCATAGCAGGAAAGGTTTGAAGATGTCAGTGGAGGACTGAATGACACAAGATGGAGAAGCAGTAAGCATCTCAGTGTAGTTGAAAGAACCAAATACACAGATAGCACTGTTTCCCAGGGACTGCCAGCGTAAGGCGCAATGACAGAGTGAGACAGAGGATGGTAGAGGCAGGATTTCAGAACACAGTGGTTTTGTTTTCCTGGTTCAGGTATACGCACTCTACAGTTTATGGGGCTTACAAATAGAAGCGGGTGGCAGGAAAGCAGAATCAGGACAAGTACATCTGTATTTTGACTGCCCTGGGACAATCAGAATTTACATTGCATGGTTGCAATCCTAGAATGAAAGAGGGGATTAGAAAGGTAACTTGTAGGGACAAATTCAAAGTACAAAATTCCAGAAAAACAAGTGTTCTGGAATTAGAGAAATGAGATAGCAGGGTCTACACTCATGGTTACCACCTAACAGGGTATTCTTATATAAATTTATTTTATAATATTTTTTAGGACAAAGCCGCCAAACCTTAAGGTTTTGGATTATTAAATTTCCTGTCTTGTTATTCAATACTGTGGTAGGCAGAAGAATAACCCCACAAAATATCCATGCCTTAATCTCCAGAACCTATAAATAAACCGCAAGAGAGACCATGCAGTTGTAGCTACGATTACAAACTTTAAGATTTCGAGATGATTCTGGATTATTTGGGTGGATCCATCTAATGCCCAGAGCCCCTAAAAACAGAGAACTTTTTGTCCAACTGGAGGCAGAAAAGAAGCAACAGAAAGAAAGTCAGGGAGAGTTGAAACGCAAGAGGGACTAAACCTGCTGTTGCTGAAGGGACACCACATAGAAAGCATGAGAACCGATGTGGGCAACCTCATCCTGCTGACAGCCAGGCAGTAGAGATCCCAGTCCTACAACCTCACAGAACTGAATTCAGCCAACAACCTCAGTGATTCAAAAGTGCATTCATCTCCAGACCCTCTAGAAAGAAGGGTAACCCTGCCATCACATTGATTTCTGCCTTATGATACTCCAAGCAGAGGACCCAGCTCAGCTAAGATGGACCTGGACTTCTGTCTGACCTATGGGACTGTGAAATACTAAATGGGTGTTGTGTTAAGTGCTAGATTAGTGGTAACCTGCTATCGCAGAAATAAAAACTAATACAGATGCTAATGCCTCTCTATCACTGCAGGTGGACAATTCATACCAAACTCTCATACTTGAGGACTGAAGAAGCAGCGATCACCCAATAAACAAACCTACAGAGATGTTGCCAGTTTTTAATTCAAATGTCATTTGTTTGCCTACAGACATTTGTCTAGTAAATGAAATAACTTGATGAATAATTGAAACTTTGCTATTTGATACCTTTTCAATTATTCAATAACAAAAGAGAATAAGAGTACCTTTGCCAGAGAATTTTAAATAAATATTTCTCTCCTGCATTTATTTGACTCTTAGCACTGTGACCACAATGTCAAGGCTACCAGGCTGACTGTGAAGACTAGAAACCTTCATTGAATTACTCTTTTAGGCACTGAACATGAGGTTATGGCCGGTTAGTGAAGTATAGAGCTTACTATTTGCATCTTGCCCTGAAAATGACCTAATCCTGCTAAGAGGATCTTTCCTGTTAGGTCGAACAAAGGAAGCTAGCTTTACTTTGAGAATCAAATTGACAATCTAAACAGCGGATTTGGAGTATTGTAATCCGTGCTTTGGGAGATGATAATATAACTCATCATTAGTTAACTCACAGCAAGATTATCTTTATTAACAAACCACAAGAACAGAAGCAAAGAACAGCAAAGAGAAGAGGGGTCTCTCCAGAGTGCCATGAGTGATTTGGGAAGATCATGCTTGTTTACTTGGTAACTCTGAGTCAATACTCCAGAGGAGGAAGATTTCAGGATCTTTAACAAAGTCTTAACTCTTCACACAGCTTCTCCACAGCCTTTTGTTTAATATTAAGGTACAGTGACTAATAACAACAAATTGCCAGTTACCTCCTTCCAAATGTAAATATTTCAGAAGTAGGAGATTCTGCCTATTTGCAGTCTTTTGACATCAACAACTCAACTAGAATAGAAAAACTTGCTGGTATCTCCCTAGGAAATGTGCTGCCATGGCAGAACTTGATAGAGAGGACCGTACTCCTGCACATGGAGCTTTCTCTGTGACAATGACAGTACATGGCATCTCACTTATAACACATGGACTCCAACGAAAGAATATCAGAGAAAATTAAGGGAAATGTTTCCTACTGAGTCAAGGTTTATTTTAAAATTTCACCTGGACATCGGTAGAGGGCAAACTCAAACTGGACCTTAAAGACAATGTCACAACCACCTCATGGGGACAAAAGCTTTTCCTCTTTGAAAAGGTCCTCCGGGAAGGGGAAAGTTATAGTGCCCCTGTGGCAACTCATACCATTAGAACCTTTTCACAATATTTATCTTCACACATAACTCATGTGTTGAAGTCTGTTTCTGTTTGAAAAATCGTTCAGTATTTATTAGGTACCTACCATGGTCTAATTCTTTCTCTAGTTCACTTTGCTGAGCTGTAATTCACATTTCAAAACTTCTCCCCTTTAAAGTGTTTTTAAAGTGGTTTTAGTATATTCAGAATTGTACAATCATCAATCCACAGTCTATTTAGGACACTTTAATCATCTAAGAAAAAAGTCGGCTAACACTCACTCCACCATTCTCTCCTCCCCCAGACACTGACAACCATTAATCTGCTCTCTGTATCTAGAAATTTGCTTACTTTTGGATATTTGCTAAATATATGGCATCATACAAGGTATATCTTTCATAACCTTTTTTTCACTTAATAGAATGCTTTCAGGTTCATTCATATTGTGATATATATATCACACCAGCATCCGTGTATAAGTTTCTGAGTGGATATACGTTTTTATTTCCTTTAGAGTTTTACTAGGAGTGGAATGGTATAGTTTATGTTATCGTTTTTATATATAAATATATACATGGTATAGTTTTGAGGACCATTCTGAGTGGTTACTAAACTATTTTGCAAAGTGGCTACGTGATGTAACATTCCCAACTAGCAATGCCCTACACATCTCATCCCATTTGCTATTACCTGTCTTTTTTGTTATAGCCATCCTAGTCACTATGGAATGGTAGCTCGTTGTAGTTTGAATTTGCATGCCTGCAGTTAATAACTATTCTGATAATTTCATCATATGCTAATTAGTCATTTATATATCTTCTTTGGGGAACTGTCTATTCAAATACTTGGCCCATTTATTATCTTATTTGTTTTTTCTATTATTGGTTGTAATAGCTCTTTATATATTTTGGATACAAATATCTGATCAATACATCATTTGCAATATTATCTCTCATTCTGTGGGTGGCATTTTCAATTTCTTGGTATGATTATGTATTGGGGGAAAACATGCTTTCTCTATTGAATTGTGTTAACACTCTTGTCAAAAGTCAATATAGCATAAATGTATGGGTTTATTTTTCAACTCTTAATTCTATTCCATTAATCTATATATTTATCTTTTTGCCAATACCACACTGTCTGGATTATTATAGCTTTGCAGTAAGTTTTAAAATTGGGAAGTGTTAGTCCTCTAATGTATTCTTTTTCAAGATAGTTTTTGCTATTCTGGGTTCCTTGACATTCCAAACGGATTTTGGGATCACCTCGTCAGTTTCTGCAAAAACAAACAAAAGAAAAACCAAGCTAGGATTTTGGTAGACATTGTGTTAAATCAGTGGATCAATTTGGAGAGTACTTGCACTTTAACATTATTAAGTCTTCTTAATAACATGGAATTATTTTTTTTTAATTCATTTAGGTCTTCTTTCATTTCTTTCAATAATATTTTGTGGTTTTCAGTACACAAGCTTTGCACTTTTTTGTTAATTTGTTTTACTTGAATTTCTCTAACATTTAAAGGTATTCGTTATTTCACATAATAACCTTTTAAATTATCACTTCCATGAATTAATTGCCATTGTGCCTATTGGCCAGAAAATTTGAATTGTTATGTATAAAGAAAGGTTCTTTAAAGACATGAATTCTCTTTTCTATTGACTGAATCTCCCACAGTACTCACCTAAAGTATAAGTGCAGGAAGTTAATTTGCAAGTGCTGAATGATTTGTTTTTACTGAAGATTAATTTGTTATAGATTGTGGGAACTAAATGACCATGAATATGGAAATTAAGACAATATGCCAAGAGACATTGGGGAAAGTCACCGCAGGAGTCATTGCTGAAGACTTAATATGCATGTCCTGAGTAGTAAATGACCTTTGGCTGTATAGCAAATTCTGCAGTTTATACATGTATTTTCCCTTCCAAAAACCTGTACATCCATAAGGCCCAGGGCTTAGGCACAAAATGCCATGTGAGTCAACAACAGTCAGCATTTTTTTCCTGTAAAGAATCAGATAGCAAATATTTTAGACTTTGTGGGCTATCTGTTCTCTGTTCCAACAATTTAATTCTGCCATTATAGCACAAATTAGTTATAGGTAATACATTAGAAAAGGACTGTACTTGTGTTCAAATAAAATATTGCTTATAAAACCGGGCAGCACACCAGATTTGGGCACCACATAGGACTTAGCCAACTCCTGGTGTATTAGGATGGGCCTAGAACACAATGCTTACAGACCTGTAGAGCTAAACACCATGGGCAGGAAGGATGTTTCAGAAAATAAAAAAGTCTTCATTATTTCCATCTAGAATCTCAGAAGCGCATCTCCACCATGTATGTGTTCAGTGGATCGAGAGGATGACAGACTCCTTCTATACCTCCACGATGACTGACTCCTGAGCAGGCAGGGGGGTTCATGCAGCCCCTAGGATGAGGCACCGCCATGGCCCACACCTTCTGGATTAGTTTGCTGGGACTGTCACAGACGAGTGGGCTTCAGCAACAGAAATTTATTTTTTCACAGTTCTGGAGACTAAATGTCCAAGATCAAGGTATTAGCAGGATGGGTTTCTTCTGAGGTCTCTCTCCACGGCTTGGAAATGGTCTTCTACTCCCCACGTCTTCTCCCTCTGTGTGTGTATGTCCAAAGGTCTCCTTCTTATAAGGACAACAGTCATATTAGATTGGGGCCTATCCTGACAAATCTCAATTTTAATTTAATCACCTTTTTAAAGATTCCAAGTACAGTCACATTCTTAGGTACTAGGGGTCAAGGCTTCAACATGTGAATTTGGAATGGACAAATTCAACCCATGCTACTTCCTCACAGAGGAAACCCAGAAACACTGAAGTCTAAAACCAGCCCCTAAATGCCTTCTTTTCCTTTTGTTTCATCCCCCCTGAACCTATGGTGTCCACTTGATTTCCATGGCCACCACTGGCTATGCAGGACCTGGCCTCCTCCCCAGACTAGTCTACCAAAAAGCAGACACAGCCTCCCGGCTTCTCCCTGATTCCTCTGCCCCACAAAGCACGCACATTGCATCTGAAGATTTTTATAGATTTCAAGTAGTATGTAAGAAACATCCTTCCGTTCTTTCCAAACTTAGATCTTATTAGGAGAGATAGAGTCACATTAGGAAGGAGTCACTGGACCAAAGAAAGATTTGTCCACTTATTGTTAATAATAGTAACTCACATTAACATAGACCTTTACCAACAAAATATATACAGGTAACCCCATATAATACAATACATCTATAACATGGTTTTGCTCTAACATGGTTCGAGAATTGGGGAAACCCTCGTACAACACAGCATCCCCGAATACAGTTTCACTCTAACACAGTTTGAGAAATAGGGAAATCCCCGAAAAACACAGAGTGCACGGAGAGCTTTTAAGATATCCAAGAATTACTGCTGGAAGAAGAAAATTTGGTGGAAATGACATCTGGAATATGCCAAGGTGATTCAGGGGACGATAGCACAGGTGAAAATGAAGAAGTTAAACACTTTACTCTAAAAAGCATAAAGAAAGGCCTAGACTTAGCCAGACAGTTGGAGTTATATTTCCTAAATGAAGCTCCTTCCACCGAAAGAAGCACAAAGTTTGAGAACTTCACCTGTGCTTAGCACCACACAACGAAATTTATAAAGATCTCTCAGCTAAAAGCAAGCCATCTAAAATAACAGACTTTTTGCAAAAAGGACAGAATAGAAGTCAAGATGATGCTGAAGAAAGTTCAGAGGGTGAAGCTGACTTGGGAAAAAGAAAACACCCTCAGTTAATGATGCTTAGCAGCGATGACGAAGAAAACATTATTTAATACCTATTAATGTGTTATACTTTTGGTGAAAATTGCTTTAATAAAGATAATTCTCTCAATTATAAAAACATAATAGTATGGTTCTTTTTTAATTTTTAGACTTTAATCCCCTTTTACGTACCAGTTGTTTGTTTTGTATAACACGGATTTGCATAGCACGGCATTTTTAGGAACCTAAAAACCATGTAGTATGGGGGTTACCTGTGTATCAGTGCATTTGGTTCCCCGGCAGCCTATGAGGGAAATAGGACATCCCCAATTCACAAACGAGGAGTCCAAGCTTACAGAGTTCCATTCCTTTGCCGAAGATCATGCAACTGGGTCACACAGCCAGACAGATCCTGGGCCGCGCCTCAGACTTGGGGCCCCTGGCTCCTTAACACTGGTCACATGGTCTAAGCTGCTGCCTCCTTCTAGTAAATGAAAGTGAAGCTTCGGCATCTCTGATTGCAGAAAGGAGGTGAGGATGTGGGGTGCACTGGCCTGAGGGGTTACAAGCCGATTCAGTCTGAAGAGAAGAGGTGGAAGATGAGGTAGTGGTGGATGCAGTCAGCAGACGAAGTCCGAAGCGCTAGCTGGAGGGGGAAGGGTGCGGAGAAGATAAGCCAAGCTGCCTGGCTTCCCCAAAACCCGGAGAGGGGCGCAAGCATGGGGCGCTGTTGCAGACATCCCCAGCACTGTCTATGTGCAGCCGACGTGTGTCCGGCACAAGAAAGCCGAAGGCCGCCTGCACCTGTTTGCAGAGGTAACGGTCCGTGGGGCACGAACCTAAGGGGAAATCCTCAGGCCAGGGCACTTTGTGCAGCCCCTCCCTCCCTGTCCTCCAGCACAGGCTTCGCATTATTTAACGCGTGTGATGCCTGAATGGCCCCAACCAAGGCCGCGCAGAGCTCGCGCTGCCCGGGGGCTTCATGGCCGCCCGGGGAGGCAGCGCCCAAGACGCTAGATTTTGAACTCTAATGTGAAAAAATGTTTCTAATTTAGGTCGTACCGTTTCCTTCAGTAAATTTCATGCTATGATTTCTTATTGTACTTCCTCTTGGCACAACATATAATCTTACCTTTCTTCTTACCCTTCGGATGGTAGTCAGGTGTTACTGCATCTCTCCATCACTTAGCTGAGACGTATAAAGCATATTGAGTTATCTTAGCCTTTTTCAGGCTGGAGCCCTCAGTATGATGTCTTCATCTTTCCTGCTATTCTCTGGCAGAAGACCTCAGCGTTGGGAGGAATTTAAAGATCACCTTAGTGCAGCCAGACAATTGCTACCTAAATCCCACTCACCCAGCTGACCTATAATAAGACCCCAGTGGCTCTCAGGTGACTCAATACCTTGTGAGGCAACCCTTTATTTGGACACTGGCGATGTGATTTTTTCATTTGTTTGTTTGCTCTGTTGGGAAAACCATCTGCGGCTTCCATGCTCTCAAAGGCAAGTAGAAATCTACCTTCCACACATGCAGCCAATCAAATACTGAACACGACTTGCAAGCGCATTGAAGCCCCCAAGGCTCCAGCAAAGGTCAGGTAGCAAGGGCACGCATTAGGCTGAACCAGAAAGTAAGCATTTTGTTTCCCCACCTACTCCTCATCTGGACCAGAAAACAGCAAGAAAGCCTCCAAGGGCTGTTTCCTGAATCTCCACTCTGTCCGGGCTCCTTCTGGTGGCCCCTTCTGTCCTGCCGGGAGAGCCTGTGCGTCCCACTTTCCCACCATCACTTACCTAACACAGTTCCCTGAAGTTCCTCCTAGGTGATTAGTGAAAACTCTGACGTGTGAGTTTGGACTAATGAGTGACTATGAAAGAATGACTTAGCCTTTTCTGATAACATCACTCACTTATCAGAGACCATTTATGGTTAAGGTGAGTAAGTACATGATGCCGTAAACACCAGATGACCTAGTCGTGTCAAAGGCGTGAGATCTGGAGATCTGGAAAGGGCTGTTGACCTTTTAAAAAATAAACTGTACTTGTGTAGCCTGGGGCCCAGTGCTGGAGAATAATAGCAGGAAGCCTCAGCTTCTGGAATAATCCTACATTTCAATGCAGAAACAACCGCTTATGGTATTTGTTTGGGGAGATAACTAAACACTTCTGGCATAGCTGCCAGTCAGCTCAGCGGAATTGCATTTGCATCCGGGCGGTAAGGGGCTCGCCGTCAGCACCCCCCTTGTGATCACTCAGGTAGTCAACGGAAGAAGACTCGCGACTGATTCTTTACCTTCATTTCTAGAAACCCTTCATTCCAAGGACAGAGAACCCTGTCAGCTCAGCCATCTGTCAAGGGAGAACTCCTAGACCTTCCTTGACTGGTGGAAACTTAAAGGTCTCCTAGGATGGAAATGTCACTGCGTCCTGTGGTTACCTTTGCCGATGTGGCATTTAAATAAGATGTCTCCCTGCCCTTGTCACCCGATTCCCAAACCATCTGAGTCTCTCTGCTGTTTTCCATTCCTCCCATAAGGGTATGTTCACAGTTCTGGCCCCGCCAGATTCGTCTTTGCCAACCCAACTCTGACCCGCTGAAAAAGCTCCAGCGGTTCCATTTGCTTCCAGAATAAAAACCAAACTCTAACCCGGGAGCCCGGATTTTTCCTGAGCCACCTTATCCCTGCCTTTCTGGGCTGACTTCCCACATTCCCTTCAGAAATCCTCTGGTTTAGTCAAAGCTAACCATTGTGCCCACCTGCCACGTACACAAACGTGGTCCCACCAGCTCCTGATGTCCTTTTGCTTGGAGTGCGCTGCTACTTGTTTCCAAGCGAGCGTGTCCCACCTGCCCGTCGGACGCTGCTGCTCCATGGAGAGGCCTTTGATACTGCGCCTCATTTTTCCTTCAAACCCTCAGGGCAATGGTCTACTTCCTTTCTGAGGGCCTTCACGGAAGCTTACTTGCACTATTGCCATCATCTGCCCACCTGACTACAGCCATCTCCTGCACCACAGTCTAATGCCACACCTCAAATCCCTAACGCTCAATTAAGTGCTTATTAGATGGCGGCACACCCAAGCCAGTCACTTGAGTTTATTCATCAACTCAAATACTAATAAAAGGAAAATCAAAATAGAATAGGTATATAAATGGCATAAACACGTGTTCATTTCAGACCCAAGGCCAGCTTTTCAGGGTATTGACCTTGGGCACTTGATCCAAGGCATTTTTGTGGTTATATCACTGGGCCCTTTGTGTATGCATGTTTTACTAGTAGAAAAAAAATGAAAAAAGCCCTTGTTTTTCATCACTTGCTTCCCAACTGGCTTTCATCGGGTTTGAGGTCTGACAAACCGTCCTGGAACACCGGTGCATGTCCTTCGTTGCTGGCTCGCTGACGCTGCTGGGGCTCCCGTACCCCACCTCGCATTTCTGTGCTGCGCTCTCACGGTCTCTGGACTTCTTGCAGAACATCATTGTGTTTCCCAATCATGGAGGAAAATGGGACAATTTCGTTTCCTACCGACATCGCTCTGGGTAATCCTCCTTTGCGGCTCATTCTGAAAAGGACCAGAAAATACAAAGAAAACGCCCAAGTACCATTTCCTGAAATAATTCCCCTCTCCTTGATGCCTTCTCAAAAGCGACAGCAGAAGCAGGGGGGGAAAGGTGCCGCTTCCAGAAGCAAGCGATAGTGCTGCCACCCAGGGCTGCAATAATTGAGTTTTAATGTCCTGAGCTGTTGCTTGTCATAAATCCTCTCTGTGTAAAACCCCAGCCTCACTAGGCAAGATTAATGCTTAGCAGCATATATAATATTTATTAAACCTCTTTTTACGTTGCTTGGCAATCTGCGCCACCATCAAACAAGTGGAAATAATTGACATTTAGCACATCAACCTGCTTTTGACGGAGAAGCATGACATTCATGTAGATGGTAAACATTTGCAATTGCTGTAAATGTCTCCAAATTTAACGTGATGACCTTTTCTCAGGTAAATGTTTTTGGATAAAATGTAAATAATGACTCACTGTATGTCAAATACCACAGGATGTCAAATACTGTGCAATGTCAAGCTTACTGCCTTGTTACCCTCCAGAGGTTCATAGATTGGTTGACCTGTTGCATCTTTCATTGAGTTTTATGTTAAAACTCACTATTTTTTCTTACAATTTGTTGGCTTTCCAAACTTTTCCCCTCACAATATTCCTGATTAAGAATAAATGTGGTTTGGTTTTATTGTTTAATTAAATGTAACTTGGCATTTTAAAAATCCATACGCCGGCGTGAAAGTTTTAATTCTATTTCAGAGGCTTCCAAGCACATGGATACAAACATGCCTCAGAGCTTCTGGACTGGGTGACTCCAAAAAGAAAGGAAGACTACAGATTCAAGGGGCCCATCCTTTCACCTTCCAACTTCTCTGGGCTCTTCTCCAATCACAGAACAAATATTAATGTTATCAGAGCATCCAATCTTGCTATTCTCTTATAATTCATTTTCATTCATAAAAGTGAAAAAGATCAGTCCAACCCCCTAGGTCCTTCCAGCTGCACTACTGCATTTAAATACCTCCCGTAAGAGGAGCTAGACTTTTCAAATGATGTTCACTTTCTATAAACACAAGTGGAATTTTTTCATGCATCTTGCATGTCTTCAGTTTGACAGTGTGTTTTGCAACTGTTGAAGTGGTTTGATTGGAGGATTTTCCATGTGGCAAAAGAAATAGATATGCCTGGATGTATGAAACATAAAATTAGATCTCTTGAAATCTTTTTTCTGATGTTGAAAGATAAGGTAAGCATGTTGGTCAAACTTCTAGAAAGGGTCCCACAGAGAAACTCAGATAATCAGTTTTTTAAAATAGGTATGAATATCCATTGTGCACCTGGTATTCACTTTGCATTTGGAACCTTCTTATTAAACATCTTTTCAACAGAATTTTGTTGAATGCCTACTAGGAGCAAAAAGCACACTCTAGATCTTGTGACTTCAGCTCTGGATGAGGCAGGCAGTGAGGTGTCCTCCCTCGTACAGCTTATACTCTGGGAGGAGGAAACTTCCTATTGTGTGAAACTTCTCTTTGTTTTCCACAATACCAAGTCACAGTTAAAGCTGTTGAAACCTTAGCGACCATTTCTTCAACATCATCATTTTAGCCATGGGAAACTTGAGCCCCACATTTCTCTATGACTCACCCAAAGTCACACACTTCCAGGAGTTGAGTGAAATGAGAACCAAGTTCTCCTGCATCCTAGGGTGCTTGTGATCCTCTCACCACCCACCCTGCCTAATTCATTCTTTGGTCCACTTCAAATTAAATTACAAAATCACATCTCATACAAAAGTTTGAAAAAAGATAATTGGATAATTCTCATGCAATTGCCACTATGTGAAAACACACCAAACTCTAGGTACACATTTTAATACCTCTTTGGAATGCTGTCAGACTGTAGTTAAAAATAATAATGATATTAACAACAGCAAGCTCCTTTATAATGCCTAGTAGCTTCTCGACATATTTCTGGGCACTTTACCTATATTAACACATTTAATCCTCACAACAACACTACGAGTCAGGTACTGTTATTATCTCCACTTTACAGATGAAAAAAATTGAGGCACAGAGAAGAAATCTGCTCTTCAATAAAATGTTCATCATTATAATGAGTCAGCGAAGCCATTAAAAGGAATGAGCTTACAATGCGTACTGCCGCTATGAGACTTCTATAGCATATTGTTAAGTGAAATATTATACATTTATATATGTACATGAGTACATATACATACTCATATGTGCATATATATGTGTGTGCATTGCTATTGTTTATTTTGTTTTAATAGCCAGGAAACTTTGTCAAAATACACCTTCCGGGGTTCCAACCCTGAACTAACAAATCAGAGTACGTCTGGATGGGGTCTACACCATGGACTCATTGATAAATGGCTGACATGAGCCTGCCCTTGTGTCACCGAGCTCAGCAGACAAGCAGTGTTCTAATTAACTGGCTAGAACAACTTAGACTAAGTTATGAAATCCAATCATCTTAACATTCTTAAGACGTGATTATATTCTTATAAAGAAACGAATGCATCCCATATGCTGGGAAAATGCATATAAGCATAAGCACGGGCTTGCAGGCCTGTTGACACCTGGGCATCTATGAACTCGCTCCTGTCACCGATATGCCAGGAAAACAGAGCTCGGAATTTTAATTGTTAATCCCTGATTTAGACCACTGAACTGTAATGCCCTTTAAGGCTACAGTACATTTTAAATTCAATTCACTTGAAGGAGTTCATCGGTGACCTTTGAGAAATCAATGGTGTAGTATCCCAGGAAAAAAGATAATCTAACTGCCTTAACAACTGATGACCTTAAAAGACATGTGCTATCCCTACCAAATGCACTGGGAGAGCACTTTCGCCATTGAAGTTAGGTAACAACCTGGGATGTCCTAACGGGAAACTTTTGGTCTCTATAAAAAGGAAGGAGTGACAGGATGGGCCCTGAACAGCAGGTCTGAATTTCATACTCTGCTGACAGACCTAGCAGCTTTCAGAAGCATTATTTTGGCCTTACTGACTCACTGTTTTGATTACTTGAATAAAAATTAATGTCACTTTTTGATTAAAATCTTTATTTTAAAAGCAATAAATTTTCTTTTAAAATAAGGCAAAAGTAGTTTGTATATAGACAAACCTTTAGAGGTAGTCAAGGAAACAAAATTTCCAGAATGTAGATACAGAAAATAGTACCTGTCACCATGAATTGTCATAACTACCCGTCACCGTGAATTGTCCTAACTACCCAGTGACTACATCTCCCATGAACGACCCTACCCAGGCCACACGCTCTCTGTGTCAAGGGCCCAAGATCTCTGAACATCTCGATTTAAGAGCTCCTTTCCTGTGGCAGAACCTATCTCCATTATATTTCTTAGCGATACCAATGGTGCTCCCTGAGGGTTGTACAACCTATTGCTGGGGACCTCCCTCTCTAGTGATCCCTGACATCCCCAACAGCCTTAGTCACATGGAAGCCCAAAGTAGGCTCCAGGATTTCAGCGAAAGACAGAGGCAGTCCTTTCATATCTCTCCATGACTGATGGCAACCACCAGTTCTTGATATTCATGACATTTCTTAGTTTAATGCCTCCACTAATGGTGGAAACAACCACGTACAATGTTTAGACAAAACTATGAGATGACCCTGGTTTTGTAAGTTCAGCAGAAGCTTAGGAGAAAACCGAGGACTGGCCCAGAAGATAATGGCAGTGATGTTAAGATGTCTCGTGTTTCATCTGTTTCCAAGGAGTATGTCAGTTACCTTCTGATTCTCCATAAACCACTCAGGCCCCAACTCCTCTCTAGCTAGCCAGCAGAGTTAAACCCTACTTCTCAGGACAGCCTTATATAAATAAGTTATGGACAATATATTGCCAGCCTCCACCGCCTAATCACATCATGTATTTTTTATGTATTGGTGGGATTTGTAAGTTGGAGGCCTACCCATTGAGATGGATAATGGCGGTGCTCTTTTATCGTAGGTGCTTTGCCCTCCTTTTGAGAACAGCATTAATCATGTGTTTTATGATGGTGACTGCCAAAGAGGTGTCTGTCCCTCTCTGACCATTAAAAAAATATATCCTGTGTTGGCTTCCAACATACTTGCTACTTCTGTTCATCCCCTGCTTAGACATTTTTATTAGTATAATTTTGTTATTGAAAGCACAAAGCAAAAGTTGGAATCTAAGGAGACTGAATTCCTAGGGAACAGATTTATGATCCAATATGAACAATTCTTGTATTTTGCAAGGCAGTCCCCAAAGTCAAGAAGGATTTGATGTCAGAATGTTTTTAAATCATTTCCTAGAGGAGATCTAATACAAGTGCCTGGAGACTCTCAGTCTCCAGCAAATGGAGTCAAATTTCAGATTAATTTGCATCGATACTAAGGAGTATTAGGTGATTTAACCATCATTAGTTTCAAATTGTTATACAGAAGAAAGAGTGACTCTATCCTTAATGCAAACACAATGACAGAACACAGAATAGTATTTAAGTGTTCTAAACAGGCTGTGATTTTGAGCAGTTCTCGTGTGACAGATTGTTCTCCACCCCTCTGAAGCAAGCAATGCGGCAAAAGTGAGAAAGAGCAGCAGTCAGCGTAAACATACCGTTACGCACAGAAAGGGAGGCCTAGGCAGACACGGGTTTTCTGCAAACCTACACTGACATTGTAAGAAATTTCCGAGTTTGCAGCACGTCAGAGGCAGAAGGGAACTTGGAAGACTAGTCCAGCAGCCCTATTTTACCCTTCACACATCTGAGTGAGTGGATTTTCACACAGCTGCTCAGAGGAAGAGGCTACGTAGAGATGCAGGGCTCTGTCCTCTGCTAAATGTTCTTTCCATCAGGCCATATCCCATCTACAGGGGCTGTCCGGAAAAAATCCAGCTTAAGTACTTCTATTTCCCATATTACATGGCTGGATACTTTCTGGACAGCCCTCTATACAACCATGAAAAGAAAAGAAAAGAAAAGAAAAGAAAAGAAAAGAAAAAGAAAGAAATGATAGTGTGGGCTAAAATTATCTGCCATCCTGGAATGCCAATTTAAAGGACCCCATGATCACGATAAGAGAATCTGATGTTAATATTTCAAAAAAGAAAACTAAAGAAAAACTAAATTGTTTTTCATATGTGCCATACAATACGAACCTTTTTAAAAAAATTTTGTTGTTTTATTTTTACAGTTTGTCTCTCACCGTGAAAGTATTTTTAGGAAGGTGTTTTCGGATCTCTGTCTGTTGTTTTCACTTAGGGTGCAATAATTGCAAAGGCTTTGTTAAAGTTTGAAAAGGAATGGCTGCGTCATTTTGGTGAAGCTCTGAAGAGCTACTGCATTTCTACCATCAATTACTCTATGAGATGTACACATTTTCATACTAAGCCTCACATGTGATTAAGATCACCAGAGTGAGGCTCCGGGAGGACAAATCTAATCAATGTGCTTATAGCAATATTAAAAATCAAAATGTTGCACTGTTAATGGAAACGAAATTGGTGCAGTCACTATGGAGGATGGTACGGAGTTGCTCAAAAAATGAAAAATAGAACTACAGTATTATCTAGCAATTCTACTTCTGGGTATTTATGTAAAGGGAGTGAAATCACTATCTCAAAAAGATATCTGTACCCTCACGCACATTGCTGCATTGTTTACCATCGCAAAGACACAGAAACAACCTAAGTGTCCATCAATGGATTAAATGGATAAAGAAAACGCATCTATTTATCGATCGATAGACAGATAGATATGTGTGTGTGTGTGTGCGCGCGCGTGCATGCACCCACGTGAGAGAGAGTGTGGTATGAATGTTATTCAGCCATAAAAGGAAAAAATTTGCCATTTGTGACAATGTGAATGGACTTTGAGGTGAAGGCATTACACTAAGAAAAATAAGTCAGACAGAGAAAGACAAATACTATGTGATCTCACTCCTACATGGAATCTGAAAAACAAAAAACTTGTTCGTACAAAAATCAGATCGGTGGTTGCCCAAGGCAGGGTGTATTGAGTAGGTAAAGTGGGCGAAGGGGTCAAAAGGTACAAACATCCAGTTAGAAGATAAATAAGTCCTAGGGACGTAATATTGATTCTAGTTAACAACACCGTATCGTATATTTCAAAGTTGTTAAAAGAGTAGATCTTAAAAGTTCTCATTATGAGAAAAACTTTTTAAACTATGTGTGGCTATGAATGTTAACTAAACTTACTGTGGTGATCATTTCACAATTTCAAATCTAAAATTAATGTATTACATGGCAATTATATCTTTAAAATGTTGCTATATATATATTTTACAATAGGTAAAATTTATTGAGCACTTACTGTGTGGCAGGCCCATACCAAGTGCCTTATATATGTGTTTTCCATTTACTTCTCAGCACAGAACTACTAAGTGGATGGCATTATTGCTCCAGTATGCAGTTGAAGGCAGAGAAGTTCAAAGAGTACTTGGTCAAGGTGATATTGCTAGCCGAAGAGGGGTCCAAGTTCTGATCCTTGCAACCTGATTCCAGAGCCTTCGCAGTTGTGCACTCCTATCTAATTGCTCTGGCATACTACCTCCCCTAGATTTTACTACCTACGACTGGCAAACTGGATCAAAATAGTAGCCCAGCAAACCTGACTCGGAAAATAGCATTATCAGAAAAGAAAAAAATCAATGGTTTCACTAAAGGAGTCCAAGAGAAACTCATTAAGAGCTTCACTTGGACCCAATTTAAAACCTTCTGTCTTCAACAATGCAGGAAACCATTTCAGATTGGAAAGCTCTTTTTCCAATAGTCTCAATCAATTGCTTTCAATTTCTTATGCAAATGAACTTGTAGATATGTAAATACCAAGTCACAGAAGAAATGCAAGATAAATCTGTAATGAATGCAACCCTTATGAACAGTCTATGGTTCCAGTGAGAAATCTTCTTGTAATTTACAGCGGTGGAGTAATTATTCTGCTTCCCGTAAGTGGCTTCTGTAGTTACACCAAGTTTGTAGTTTGTCACATGGGTGACAGCACAAGTGCATACAGAGCTGTTCATTTTTAATAAGTCAGATACAGTGATGGGTATTCTCTAGCAATAACATTATGTGATAGGTTTATGAACGTGTGGGGCCATTTACCTAATGGCACAAATTAAGACATTAGATAAGAAGTAAATATAGCAGACAATGAAATGCAGCATGCAAGTAAAGAAAATGTTCTTTTACATTTTATAATCTTTGCTGTGGTACTTCTATAGTTATCCATTTGTGCCGATAGGTAAATATTTATGCATACATGCATAATGTTGGAGTGACAAGTGTCACCATAACCACAGCCAATGGGAAGGGAACTGCTTGTATCAACATAGTTGTGAAGGGAAGAGTGACAACCTAAAAGCAGTCAGCATACATAAGCACATCTGGACATACCTTGGACTCCTGTTTCTAAAATATTGGTATTAAATACCAAAGAATGGCTTAATTGTCTGATGTCATTGCTTTAAGTAAACTTTTCATTATTTGCTTCAAAGTCTAAAATGATAATGGGGCGATTCACAGAAAGTGATGACAGTAACCTTTTACCTTTATTATTATCTTGAAAGGTCACTGGTTTTATGGACTTTGTAGGCACTTGTTTTAAGTAATTGTGTACTATATATTAGTGAAATCAAATTTATGAGATGAGAAAAAGATCCTCTAGCCTAATTTTGTCCTACATCTTCTATATTGTAGCCTGCAATGATGAGTTTTCACATTAACCCCATATTCTCAAAGATACTAAAATTCATCTTGAACACCTCTAAGATGACAGAAAATGGTGCAATAACTCTTAGGTTAATGATTCCTCGTATTTGCCCCATAACACCATGTGTTTTGTTCTCTTTTTGCTTTGTAATTATCTATTAACTTGTCTATCCCCTTCCCTAAATGATAAGCTCCTTGAGATGGCGACTGCATCTTTGTCCTAACTGAATCTTCATGTTCCTCTTCTGATCCTCCATACTGGACGAGTGCCATGTGCACAGTAGGCATGCGCTATCCATTTGTTGAACGGAGAAAGGAAGGAAAACAGAGAGAGTGGGGAAAGGTAGGCAAAAAAGAAAGGAAGGAAAGAATGAGAAGGAAGAAGGGAGAGGGAGGGAAGGAAAGAGGAAGTGGGGAAGGGAGAGAATGGGAGGAAAGAAGGAAGGAAGGAAGGAAGGAAGGAAGGGAAGGGAGGAGAAAGGAAAGAATTCTGCTGTGTCCTCTTCATAAATAAGAGGCTAAACCCTTGTAGTCCTAGCAATGATGTACATATGAAGGTTATAGGAATTTTTTAGAGAAATATATCCATGCAGATACTAATGGTACCAAGAAAATGCATCAGTAAAGTGTTCTGCTGCTATGAAATTTAGAGAAAATTCTTCTGGTTACAATGTACTTGGAGTTCCATTCAATTAAGTTAACCAAGCATGAGACCATACTGATCATTTTTTAATAATAATTTTAATACTCAAGTAGTTTATATTAAGTGTCTAGTATGGGTCTGTTATAACACTAGTCGCTGAAAGAAAAACAAAAGAATTTGTGCATTCATCCATTCATTCTGCATTTATTGAGTGTTTAGTCATTTTCCAAATGTGCTGAACACTTTCCCTGCCCTTGAGATAATTACATTGTTCCTGGAAAGCCAAAAAAGTAAAATAGAGCACTGTGAGAACAGTGAGATAAACATTTAATAGTGAAGGTAGTGCTAGCTGACATTTAGTAAGTACTTATTATGTGTTGGTCAGTGAGCTAAGCATTGTACATGCATTGTTTTATTTGATGTTCTCTGTACTTAATACATATTGCCATTGAAATCATCATTTTAGAGCTGAGAAAGCTCAGCTCAAAGCAGTTAAATAATTTGCTTACGTCCTCAGCTAATCACTTGAGTCAATGGTCTTTCTGGCTCCAAAATTCATACACTTCAATGTTATGCTCTACAACCTCTGATCACCTGTCTATATTTTGGATATAAGTCATAAATTCTAAGGAATAGAAATTCTGTGTTGGCTAAAATTTTTTTTAAGTTTCATGGAAGAAATAAAACTTGAGACACAGCTCTTGAAGTGCTGACATGATTTATACTAGTTGGATAAATAGAAGAAAAAATTGATAATATCCAGTGGAAGGCAGAAGGGATAGTAAGTTCAAAAATGTCAATCAAATTTATACCAAATAAAAAAAATTTTTTTAATGTATACAAAATGATGAGATCTGTCAAGGACAGGTAATTTAATGGGATGAAGCTTTGGGCCCACAAGTCTTTTGAGACCACTGAATCAACCCAAGACAGCAACCTGAAGCTCACGCACCCCTACTCTCCCCTTTCTCACCACCAATTACTTAATGATGCTAAGTTCTGGTCCCTTAATTACTGAATCAGTTTTCTCCTTCCCATCTCCACCCCAAAACCTTAGTTCAGGGCCTGAGTGCTCAAACACTAACTTGCTCTGTGACACCCTGCAAATATGAAATCTCTCTCTTATTCTGAGTTTCTTTCCTTTTTCATCAGAGAAGTGGACAGGATAATGAAACCTGTTTCATAGGCTAGTGTGTGCATTAAATAAGACAATGGATGTAAAATACATAGCTCAGTAGTTTTTGCCTGGCAAAGAGTATGAACTCAACCATCATTAGCTTTGCTATACTCTTATTTCATCTTTTTATGATGTCGCCCCTATGATCTATCTCCTACCCTATGCCTGGAGATAGTCTTTTCAAAATCTCACATTTAATCCCTCTAGTTTGATGCTTTGGAGCTTTCCAATGATTTCCCATTGCTCCAGGATGAAAACCAAATGTCCTAGTCTGGTATTAGCCCCGTCGGCCATTCATTCATTGTAGATTGATTTGAAAAACAAGTGAGCTCCTTCTGTGCACCAGGAGCTATCCTAGAGGTGCAACAGCAACAACAAAGCTGGTACTTCAACGTCTGGGGCCCATGACGAAGGTTTGGTCTAGAAACAGAGACTTGGGTTCATCACCACTAGGTTGAAACCATGGGCATGGTGGGGATGACTGATGGGGAAGATGGGGAGAAAAAAGGTCAGGAATAAAACCTGTGAGACCAGCACCACCGACTGGAGGAAAGAAGAGTGTGTGTAGGGAGCTGAGAAGGGATCACTGAGAGAAACGTGATGGTACTGATGAGGCTGTCATGGAAGTCGCAGGATGCAGAAGCAAACCAGAGGGGGCGGCCAACCACACAAGTGAATGGATCCTGCAGTGGGAAAGCCGTCCGGGACGCGGGACCCTGCAGTGGGAAAGCCGTGGGGGACGGGGGGCCCTGCAGTGGGAAAGCCATCGGGGAAGGGGACCCTGCGGTGGGAAAGCCGTCGGGGAGGGGGGCCCTGCGGTGGGAAATCCGTCGGGGAGGGGGACCCTGCGGTGGGAAAGCCGTCGGGGACGGGGGACCCTGCGGTGGGAAAGCCATCGGGGAGCGGGACACCTACCTGCAGTAGCTGGAAAAGACAATGGCGGGTGAGGAAAGCAAAGCAGGTTTCTCAGCTGTATTCTCGGTGCTTCTTGGTGAAGTGAGAGAGGGAGAGACCCCTCCACTCCAACCCTGCATCGCCACACACAAAAAACAGGGGAACTGTCTTTGAGGAAGACTCCGTGTGCCCGTGGTTCTCAACCCCAGTGGCTTATTAGAATCACTTCGAGAGTACTTTACGAAATAATGACACCCAAGCCGAATGCCGAAGTTCATACCCAGCTGGTTGTGAAATAGCTCTGACATGGAGCGTGTCTGAAAGCTTCCTAAGTGCTTTGGATTTGCAGCCAGGTTTGAGGACCCCTATCAAAGGTGACAGGGAAGAAACCGAGCACATGCCTGCTGGCTGTAGGTTCCTGTTTGAATGAGAGGGACGTTTACTAATAACATCTAATTCATTCCTGTGTCCACGCAGGCAAAAGGAAAGAGCCGCATGTGAAAATTTAAGGTTAGCAACACAAAACGAACTGGATTATACCCAGTGTGAGTGTAACCTGCAGCACGAAGTTCTCCCAGACTGCTCAGGAGGCCCACGCGGCCCGTTTCCAAAGTCATCCCTAATCATTTACTCAGCTAACTATATACTGCAGAAATATAATTAGCAGATCGAGCACAATCCAAAATGAGCCCCAGACAGATAATTAATTTTGCTTAAACTTACCCTGAACCTGAGTGGCACATCCATTCTACCTTCCTCGGTGACCCCTTTGGAATGGAATCAATGACATACGCCTAAATAATGATGTAGTAGAGCAATTATCAAAAGTTTAACATTTTCTCCTAAATTATCTGCACGATAGAGAGTCCTAAATATGCACGTAAGTGAAACTTTAGAAATGACTCAAGACAGGTGAGCCAGAGAATGTCAGCCGCTGTCCTAAATTGGAACTCATCCTAATGAAAATTGCTTTCATTGCACATGCGCACGCAAGGAGTGGACATAAACATGTTCACATGTGTGTGCATGAGTGTGATATGCAGATATTCCTGATCATGGACGAGCTCAGCTCCATCCCAGCATCTGCCTTTGCCCTGACAGCCCCAGTATTCTGGAAGCTGAATAAACAACAGATACTTTTTTTAATTTGTAAGTGACAGGATGAGGAATATTGTGGATTTTCCCCACCAGACTGTAACAATATTAAGGTAAATCAAATTTTGCACCTCATTTATTTAACAATGTCGTTTTTCAGATGCTATAGGGTTTTTTTCACCTCTCAGAACACAAGGCTGCACCAATTTCCAAGAACTTACTCTTGAAAAGAAAGAAAAAACTGTTAGCTCTTCAGCACTTAATTATAATTGGCTATG
The DNA here is from genome assembly GCA_004026885.1 of Lyroderma lyra. Taxonomy (NCBI): domain Eukaryota; kingdom Metazoa; phylum Chordata; class Mammalia; order Chiroptera; family Megadermatidae; genus Lyroderma; species Lyroderma lyra. The sequence continues at coordinate 54,070 of PVJL010001404.1, forward strand.
CTTCTTTTCTTTTATTAAGTGATAATTTATGAAAGACTACTTCAAGATTGTCTAAAATGCTGCCTTTGGAAAGACTGAAGCAAGGGAATATGTAATCACTCTGTAATGTAATCAGAATATTTAATTAACATGTAATCATAAAGGAAGAAAATTGTCTCATAGTGTTCATGCTCCAAAGTCAGCAAACGGAAGTATCTGAAAGGTTGTATGTGCTTTTAAAACTATTTTTAAATGGAGATATGAATTTTATACAATATTTGCTCAATCATCCTTTTATTTCAAACATGAAAACAAATAACAACTTGACCTAGAACTTAGATTGCAAGACTCCTGCCTCAAGTATCCAAATCAGCTCACGCCCCCTCCACCTTCCCAGGGATCACACGGCTCTCCCAGGGATCACACAGCTCTCCCAGGGATCACATGGCTCTCTCAGGGATCACATAGCTCTCCCAGGGATCACAAATGCCTCTCTAACCATATCTCTCTCCTATACCCATCCCATACATTTCTTCTTTCTCATGAGCCTTGGGTATACTATTTCAGGGTATCCTCTAAAATCAAGGCTTTGTTCATTTTAATTTCTGGTCATTTTTGTTCCCTATTTAAGGATCCATAAGAACATGCAGAAATAGAACTGTAGAAAACTATGGAGAAAGGAGGAGGACACTATTTTGTACACCAGATCAATGGCAAAACACAGGTCAGGAGATGAATGGGCTTAAGAAAAATACTCAGATTTATAATAGCAAACATATCTCAGAATCAAGTGGCTGTTATATATTCTCCTATTCATGGTAATGAGGTGGTTTGAAACACATTACTTTTTTAATAAAAATTTGCAATAAACTTCTTGTGCATCTCTCAATATGTAAGTTTTGAGGGAAGCCCAATAATAGTCGAGTCCTACCTTCCCTGGAGCATTTTCCTGTGCCTCTAACCAAGACCCTACATGTTTCACTGGTACTGAACTATTTTTACATAATTTGCGGCTCCATGTGTCATCACCTTTCAGTACAAATTCAAGGTTTCAGCTCTCAGGGCAGTTGTTTCCTCCCACAGTAAATCCGGAACCCTTGTCTTCCAGGCTTACAAGACGCACTGACTTCACAGCTGCTTCTGCTGAGCAGGAAGCCTGATGGTCTCCCGGGTACACCTGGGGCATCTTCGTTAACCTGTGGGTCCAAAGGTGGGTTTCCAGCCTGGAAACCCCTACACACCACTCTTGCTTTTCGGACCCTCTTCATTTGGCTAACTGAAGCTTTCTGTTTTATATATAACCTGGTTAAATATATTTTGTGAAATTTAAAAATGTAAAATATTAGCATTAAAAAATAGTATAGCTGGTCTTTCCAAGTGTTTTAAGTAGTAGGGGAGTCCTCTGCATCTGTGAAGACCTTGAGCCTGGACCAGGAGTCTCAGACATTAAACTTGTACAGATACGTTCACGCAGCCCAGAAAATCCAGGTAAAATTTGGAAGCTTTCTTCATCCAGGTAATTTGATCTTTGTAAAAACATCAGAATAATTAACTGAATTTTTCACCTGGACCCCTGAGTTCATGTAGATATAGATCCAGTTTAATTTCTGGTACTCATTTCCAAAGAGTTTTAAACCTTTAGTCTATGTCTTATAGTATTTTGACCTTGAGCATGAAACGTAGGCTCTTGGTGACTCAATGGGGGTGCTTTATGGCATTCTGGATCATGTGACTATAACTGACATGTGACTGGAATCTAGGCTGAGCAGACGTCCCATTTTAAATGGGACAGAAAACAATGGTAATGTCCCATTTCAAATGGTACATCTGGTCAGCCTAGTCTCCCTGGGCTAAATCCAAGGTGTCAGTAGGCTGACCAGACGTACTGTTTGCAAAGGGAGGTCTGGTCAGCTTACCGTAATCAAGCCAGTTAGATCCTTCAGGTTCCAGTGTTCTTTCTCTGGGTGTGCATCAACCACTGTGCAGGGGCACTGTCTTTTCCAGTTCGTTATTTAGTCACTTGTCATTCTGAAACACTTTGGGGCTCCTCAAGGGCCCCACTGCATTTAAGTTATTAGGTTCCCCAAACTGAGCCCCCATCTCTTTTAAAAGTTTAATTTTTTTAAAGAGAACAAATTGTATATTTTCAGCACTTTCTTCTTCGTGTCTTAAACATATCTTAACATGATTTTTAAAAGATATTTAGAAATTAAATTTATCCCTTGGCAATTTGATTTGTAGACTAAGGAGAACAAACTTTTACAAATGGAATATTTTTAAATAAATCATAATTAATTAACTATGCAAATACAGCAAATACATTTGGATACATGGTGAGATGACTAATTACAGTTAAGAAAGGTTAGAAATTGTAATACTATTTTTTAACTTGGTTAATATAATATTATAATTGGGGTTGCTTTGATCACGGGGAATGTCGGAGACAATAATTTTTCAAGCTTGGCTGGTTTTGAAATCACAGGGTTATGAGGAGTAGCAGCTTAATGTGAAATGTGGTGCTGTCCACAAAGTTAAAAGAAATTATTTTTATCATAATAAGCTATATTAATTTAATTAGTTGTGTATAGAGTTACATTTCTCATTTGAAAATGAAAGCAGAATGGTAGTTGATAGATCTGGTTCTTTAAAAAGAGAAAAAAGAATTCTTTGATATTTTAATTCCATAGAAGAAACATTTTGCCTTCTCACATTTTATTATTTCACGTATGCTAGAGACTTTAAATGCTCATTAATTCCTGTTCTCATCCGTAAGTGCTAATAGGGGCTCAGAGATGTATAGGGGCTGGCACGCCTGCGTGAACTCTCTTGTGCTCCCCCTGGTCCAAGGCCTTGCACTTCACCGTCTGGCTTCCAGGCTCACACCCTCCAGGCCATCCTCTAACCTGACACCTAGGCCACCTTCTGATACAGCAATCTGAGGTCTGTACACCCACATTTCACGCTTTTACAGGGCTTATCACCCCACATCATGGTCGTTCTAAACAGAGGGTCCATGAGCCATTGTTAGCCAACTTATGTGTTTTCTTGGGCTCATACTGTGATGTAAGTCTTGTTTTTTGTTTTAACTTAAATTCACTTCCAATCTTTAAAATGTTATACAAATTCTAAAAATCTGACTCTTCTTCAAAAATTAAAAAACCACTAATAATGGACTACATCCCCTCTGAAGCTAAGCGGAGGCTGTCCCCTTCAGACAGGGCTGGTCACAGCAGACAGCTCAGGCCCCTGACTCACAAGGGGTAATCACCTAGAATCGGAGTCTGTCCCTGACTGCAGGCTCAGAGTCAAGCTATTATTTTCCTTGCAGGGCTGTAGTAGGTTGACTTGTGGCCCCCCAAAGATATGTCAAACTAGTGCACCAGAAGGTAGTTTTACTTGGAATAAGGGTCTTGGTAGCTATAAGAAAGGTGAACACCTTGAAGATGAGATCATCCTGGATTAGAATGAGCCTTAAACATGACGGCAGGTGTCTCATAAGAGACAGAAAGACACAGAGACACACAGAGAGAAGTAGCCCGTGTGAGGACACACGCAGAGACTGGAATTATGCGGCCTTAAGCCAAGGGACACCGGGGTGCCGGCAGCCACCAGAAGTGACAAGAAGCACGAAAGAGATGCTCCCTCTGAGCTTCCAGGGGGAATCAACCCTGTGGATACTGTGATTTTGGACTTTGGACTCCTGTTGTTTTAAGCTGCCAGTTCTGTGATAGTTTGGGATAGCAGCCTGAGGACACTAATAAATGCCTTCAGTGATCTGGCCTTGGCCTTCACCCCAGTCCCCTCTTGTCTGCCTTGTCTTCACCTTTTACCTCTGTGTACGTGCTTACAGTCCCCTCACATCCATGGGGCTTTGTGACTCTGTTCACACCTGCCGCGCCCCCTGCCCGAGAAACTCTCACATCTCTTTCCTTCTGGTTAAATTTCCATTCACCCTTCAGGATGCATCAGAGGGCAAACTCCTGGGAGAGCTCCCGCCTCCTTAGCTCCCAAACTGAGCAGACTGCTGCCCCCTAGTGGCGAACTGCACTCAACTCCAACACCTTCCTTCCAGCAGGGAACCACACTAGGCAGAAACTATTCCAGGGCGGGAGACCTTCCGGAGGAAGTCAGATTTGAACTAATCTTTGAAGGGGATTAAGGTTATGAGACTTGTAATGGTAATTTAATGTGTCAACTTGACTAAGCTATGCTGCCCAGTTGCTTGATCAAATACCAGGCTAGATGTTGCGTGAAGGTATTTTTTAGATGTAAATAATACTCAACTCACTGTATTTTGAGTAAAGCGGATTACCCTCCACAATGTGGATGGGCCTCATCTAATCAGAGGAAAGCATTAAGAGCCAAGACTGAGGTTCCCCAAAGAAGAAAGAATTCTTTTTGAGACTGCAACATAGAAACCCTGCCTGAGTGTCCAATCTACTTACTGGCCTCAAGCCTACAACAGCAACTCTTGCCTGATTTTTCAGCCTGCCAGCCTACCTGACAGATTGCAAACTTGCTAGCCCCCATCTCATGTGAGCCAATTCCTTAAAAGAAGTAAACAAATCTGTGTGTGTGTGTGTGTGTGTGTGTGTGTGTTTGTGTGTGTGTGTGTGTCCTATTGGTTCTATTTCTCTGGAGAACCCCAACTAATACAAGGCAGAAAGGATAAGGAAGAATATTCCAGAAAGTAAGAACAAAATGCAGACATGCTGGTGGGTTTAGGTGTGGCTGGCTCAGAGGGTATGTGGGCCCCATGAAAGAGCCAATGTTGGAGAAGCCTGGGCCAGCCTCTCAGGAGAGTCACTTCAGACAGATAAGCAGAGTTAGGATGTGAAGCGTTCTATGCTGTGGAAAGGCAATTCCTCTGGTGGCAGAGCTGAGACGGGAGTGAGATAACTACAGACAGATACACCAATGAGGTGCATGTGAGATGTGGTAAAGGCAACTGGTAGGGCACCTGGAGGGTGTGGGCGGGATGGGTGCAGCTACAGAGGCAGACCCAGGTGACATAAACTGATGGCTGGCTTGCCGTAGGGTAGCTTCTTGAAGTCAACCTACGTCTCATTTACCTGAGCAGCCCAGAGTGTAGCACACCTGGGAGATGGCACTCAACAGCTTGTTAAATAAGTGAATAAATGGAAGAATATACAGGAGAGAAAAAAGAAGGACTGAAGACAGTCCTGATGTTGGTACATCAGAATAGTCACTTTTTTCCTTTCAGTTGCATTTTTAAGCTCTATTTCTTGTTACCTGTCCGCAAAAGCTGTAGTCTAAAATCACCAGAAACAGTGTAGATTTAGCTTCCCACAAAACTTCTCCCTTGAGCCTTACTTCTAATTTTGCAGTGCTTCAAATATCTTCCCTTTTTCTATCCTGTACTTTGCCCTGTACCATGTTGAGCCATGAATGTATCAGATGTGGACCGTGATTATGATGGCCAGGTGCCTGGGTGAGGAGATCTGGTGGAGTGGGAGAAGGGAAGGGATCAAGGTTAGTTAGAAAACATTGAGTTCTCAAATGCAGGGGGGGAAATAATACGTCTACAAAACCTACCTAAACGGCGTGGAGAGACAGAAAGACAGGGAGAGGCCACACGTCCTGGTGGGTATTGTGCAGCCACCTGGTCACAAAGTCAGATTTTCACCAACTGGCTTTAAGAAAAGCCAGGTTGCACATTGCCTTGCCTTGGTGCCCTTGACAACCAACCTTCCTTCTTATGACAATAACATCATAGCAAGAAAAGTCCTTGAAAATTAAGTAAATAGTAATTACAAGAGGAATAGCATATGGCTGAAATAGCTCCACCTAGAGAAAGGTGCAGGAAGGTACTATGTCCACAAGGAGTTTGTACAACCAACGCCGGGGGCGATGAGGAGGGGAAAATTGAAGCGACATATAAAAAGGACAAGATGGGTTTTTCACAGTCGGTATCAATCCATCAAACCACGTGCAGCCATGATTCTTTTTTCTCCCTCCTTGGAAAGGATTTTGAATGGAAAAATGGATCCCTTACGGTTGGGCGACTGTAGCTCCTGTGACACCACAATTTTAGGTGACACTTCATTGGCTGGAAGGGTTTGAGGCCACATGCAGAGGGACGTAGGAGTGGAACCAGCCCATCAAAAGCAACAACAGACCAATACGCTGATTTTCAACTGATTTACAGGAGTTTGTGGTTCTTGTTGAAGATCCTCCTTCTGAAAAGCACTCGGACATGGATTCTGGCCCATTATTTTGTTTTTTCCTCTTGGCTAAAAGAATTGCTAACAATATAGCAGTGGGAAAAAATAAATTTTAGTTTTAAATTATGTTCCAGTATCAAGGCATTTCTTCAGGGCAACTAGCCGATGAAATTGCATCCTTCCACTGGGAACAGTTAGGTTTTAAGTCTAAACTTTGACATCAAATCTACGCTCTCTCAAGAGCTGTGCTGTCGGTGAGGTAGGGCAGAGGGACACTAGATGAGTGATCTTCTCTCCAGTCATTCCCAATCACACTTTCTCCTTGTTGGTTCGAGTTCATCAGCCAGGCCATCGTAAATGCATCCAGCTCTGCACGCCGCTCAGAGCAGAAGCACTCACGTACTCGGGGACATTGTCGTCGGTGGTTTGGGAAATGCGTCCGTGCGGCTGTCTTAAAGGTCACGTGGTCAGACAGGCGGAGCTGGGGGCTTGCAGCTCAGACGCGATGGTTGAGTTATGGCTCCTCTTTGCCTCCCCACACCCTCCTCACATCTATAAAACAGGTCTTACACCTTCCTCATAGGTCTGCAGGATTAAGTACCATAAGGTAGGCAATGCCTGGCACCTGGAAGCCTCTCCAGAAATACACCTTCTCCAGGCTTCTGGAGAGTGGTTACACCTTCCCTATTAGCACATCCAGGACACATCGACTAGGACCCAGGCTCCTCGAGTGAGCTTTAAGAGACACTTTTTGCTAATCGTTTCATCTCTCTCCACCACAGAGAACAAAAAAGAGAGCGAGAGCCAGAGCGAGCGAGAGAGAGAGAGAGAGAGAGGTAGTGAGCGATGGAATGGAATGACCAGAGGACTTGAACACCTGGACTCTCAGTCCTGTTTCTCCACTAACCAGCGAGGTGACTTTAGACTGGTCCCTTACCCTCCCTGTCCCTGTTTTCTCCTTTGTAAAATGAGAACCTTGCTCTCCAGGATCCCTAAGGCCTCCCTCACTTCTTGAGTCCTATGATTTCCGACAGCTTTGACTCAAAGTAGGAGGCTCTGCAAAACCTTCTCCACAAAAGTATCACCAAGCCCTTCTTTGTGTGCCTGGCCTGTGTTGTTGGCTAGTGGATGTGATGATGACTGTGGACAAGGGACAGGCTTGTCCCATTTCACCAGTTTCTTATTGAGTGGTTAGTGAATAGTCATCAAAATCTTATTATGGTACCAAGCAAACATATCTCTTTTCTGTGCTTACAATTCTTTGTTCTAGTTCCATTTCTAAAAAAAAAATTTGTATTGGTTTGGTTTGGCTTCCTGATAGCCTTTTGTCAACAAAGTTGACATCTTCAAAGTTGTAATAATGAAAATATTGATAGTAGAGCAGAATAATATAATAACAAATTGTACATGAGATGACAAGGAAGCGCAAACCAACTCATCCTGCACGGGAGACACCGTGGAACGTGCTGAGTGGCATTGGTGTCCTTTGCTACAATTGTGCAATGCTTTCTCCAGCTGATACTTTCCTATCCAATAGTTTTACTTAAAAAAAAATATTAAACCTTTGTTTGGTCTTCCTGTTCTTTTTTGAATTCTGATCCAACTGCTCCACAGTTTGGCAAACTGCCTTGTAACTTACTAGCAGGCTTAAAAGTAAACTCTCCACGGATCGTAAAAACAGAATGTTTAAATAGATGTTGATGTGCTTTCTTAGTGGTGACCATAAAATTTACAGCTGTTACAAGAAATATTTACTTAAAGAGTTGGTTTCACGTTATCTCCCCCCTCTCCTGTCTATTAAATTCCATGTCTAGTAAATGCATCGTCCGATTCCAGAACCTTCCCCTGCTGCACACAGGGGATTCGTGCGTGTGCAGCGTAAAAGAGCAGCCGTGAAAGATGGTTTGGGCGTGCTCTCCTCGTCACAACTATGTGTCTTCAATATTTAGTTGTTGTGGCAGGAAAATGGCAACAAATACATGAACCGTAAACCATCTGGCTTGAAATATGTTCAGATAGGAATGTTCATCTTGAAAAATGAAATCTATGGAATTCTGGCATCCACTTTGACTTCTGAGAGACGAACAGCTTGGATATGCAAAGGAGGGATTTCTTGACTAGCCTTCTTAAACTTAACATTTTCCTGAACTCAGAACTCCGTGCGTCACAGCCTGGCCAGGAAAATGGCCCTCCGCCTTTCAAGCTTTGAGGAGCAACCTCCACGGCTCGGAAGTTCTGCAGCTGTACCTGGGAGGGATCTGCACAGGATCGTCTCACGTGTCAGCAGCCAAGAAATGACTGCGGTTTGTGTGCTTACTATTTAACATTTCCTAAGTTTCAATGTATGACAGACCCAGTACAGAACATAAAAAGCACAATAATCCCGGCTTTCACCAGATTCCTGAACCAAAAAGTTAAAACTGGCAAAACAGGAGACTTCCAACTGTGCCACTTGGTTTGGGGGCAGAAATGACGAGTGAGTCGCTGTGCTGTCTTGAGGACTCTAGCCCTCAGGGGACATGGTGTCAGCGCCCTGGCAGAAGTAGCTCTCCAGCTGACCTTGAGAAGGGTTGCAGGTGACTAGTTACATGTAAAGAAGACTTGTGCTGCAACATACGTGAGCCGTGAGGAGGGCAAAGGCAGGAGGACTGGAGAGTGGGAAGCCAAGGCGGTGCAGGAGCCCCCGAGCAGGCCGCGGGGACACCGGAGGACGCCTGGAGGCACGGGCGGTCTTTTGAGCGCTCTTTGATGTTTGGAGAGCTTGTTCAAGTGACTTTTGGACAGACACAGACGCTCAGGCTTCTTTGCTTCCTTCTCCTCTCCACACTATGTAAGTTTGACTAAACCCAGCCTGAGTTACTTCTGGGGAGACTTTTCCCGGGAGTTAACCCCTCACCTCCATGTCTCCGTGCTGCAGGCTCCGTCACTCCCCAGCCGCACTCACCTGTACGAGGTTCTTTAGTTGTTGCGTGTGTACCTGTCGCCTCCTTACTACATTGTGAGCACCTAATTCTAAATAAGCGAACCCAGACCGCTAACACGCACCGAGCCCAGCACCGTAGGGTGCGCGCAGTGCTCTCGGGGGGTCTGCATAGGGAAATACGCTGCTTAAATGAAAGAATCGTGCAGTAGGTGGGGGGAAAGCACGGGCAGGGTGATGTTCCTGAAATTGTGATCCAAGCCATTTTAAAATAAGGCTGTGAGAGCACGATGTTTCCTGAAATAAAAATAGGACGCCCTTAAGTCAGCAAAAATGTAATTAATCCTTTCACTGCGTTCATTGACTTCAAGGTTGTTGTTTTCTCCAGAATGTGTCAAAAGGCCACAATAAATAAGTTGATGTTTTGCCTATTTTATGCATTTAATAATAACATGTTGAGCTGCTGTGTATATACATCAGGTTATCTTTATGTTAAATTTTTGTTATATGGTAATAAACTTAGCAGTATGTTGAATTTTAGCAAAAAATACTCAAAACATACTACGTGGCATCAATTAAATTTAAGTATAGATAAGTTAGAATCTAATGGCATTGATGACATCAAAAATTTATTACACAATATTACACAATACGGCATACACAACACCTGGGTTGTTGACATTCCAAGCCACAGGAAAACATATTTTAAAAGTGTCGTAAATGGAGATAAGTTTTTTGAGCTCGTGGGGTAAACCTGAATGCCGTAGTCAGGATAGAAATGTTCATTCGGATTTATCTGCACGTCACAACAGTAGGGTTAAATTTTATTTTATAGTCAAACGTATTTTAATACATGGACTACCTTAACTTTTGTCTTTTATCTTGATTTTCTTTTTAAAAATGGAATTTATCCAACATATGATTTATCTAGTATATGTATATACATAATTATTACAACAAATGCTCCTCAAAATAACCATATAAGAATTTGAGGTTATATGTGTTTGTGAGTTTGCTTTATTTTCTTTCTTTATTGTAGTCATCTCTTTTCAATTTAATACTTAGATGTTTATAAATGCTTTTAGGAAAAGGTAAAAACATGTTTAATCCTTTGAAGAGGAAAATTTGGCATGTTGTTTTTATACTCTGTGAACTCTGCTATATCTGCAGGGAACTTAGATTTTTAGTATGCAGCAGCAAACACTACTAGATGATCAATCTAGTTGCCCTTGAGAATCAGACTGTTTCTTTGTTAGGTCAACTATTTAACTAAGAAACTAAAAAGAACTAAAATTGTAGCGGAGCAAATCCAGTCCAGAAATGTAGTGTGGGCAGGGTAGAGTTTGTGTTCATAAACACAAGCAATTAATCTGCCTTCGTAAACATCTTTGTTCCGTTTTCCTCCTATCTTTTCATTATAGAAAGTTTGTTATTGGCAGTCTTTACAAGGGGAAAAACTCACATAACCTATTTTGGGTTTGCTGGAAGAACCAATGAATAACTCCCTCTAATTAGAAAGATTACGGGTCTTGGAGACAAGCAAGCAGATTTCACTTCATTTGTTCTGAGAAAATTCTGAGAACTAAAATGGATGCTACTGGCTAACGATGAAAACAATTAGGTGAGACTAGCTCCATCTTCAATCATTTACATGATTTGAGCAGATGTTGTACAATTTCCTCTCTCTAGAGGAGGCAACCTTATTAAGTTGGCCCAATTCAGATGTCAAGTGTGATCTGTACAGACCACTTCGTTGAAGTAGAAACGGAGGCAGATATTTGGGGTATGACTGGCATCCCTGAACTTGCAACAGGTAAACTTAAAATAACAGGAGCAACCACAGCCTCTTATCTCTCCAAACCAAGAGCTGCCAGAAGGACCTCAGAGGCTGAAAGGAGTTGGACGTGGGTGTGTGGTATCAGATGTGAAATCCTGAGTCTTATAACGTCTGGTTGCAATATTATAAACCAAACCCGTGGCACATCAGGTTATTCTTAAGTGTGAAAATCAAAAAGTTGTGCAGAAAAGGTATGTCTCTCAATTGCATGAAAATGTTGAGCTCTGAATGAATTTGAATATAATCTGAAGATCACATGTTTATATGCCAGTCCTATAAAAATAAAACCCATGCAGAAAAATGCTGGAGTTAAGTCGTGGGTTATACCTCCAAAATACAACAAGGAACCATTTTTATACACTACCAATGAATAATAGCTTTACTTTAACACAATGTATCTTTATATATGCAAAATGAGAAATAAACACATTTTAGAAATAAGAATAGAGCATGCATAGATACGTTTTTGAACCTAAGCCTTTAAATTTTCTTTTTACCACTAGAAATATTCTAAGCAATTAACAATAAAAAAGAGTGACCACAGATTATTATTCAGCAACATATGCCTCTCACTTGTAACACTGGGTGAAGAGTTCAGAAAGCTAGCAAATTCCAACTCTCACACTCACTGCATCTAAAATAGACAAGATAGTATAAAATTCTAGGTGTATTCTCTCTGAATTAATTTTTATAACCCAACTGAATAAGTCCTATAAGATATGCAAATCCTAAACACTTTAGAAATAACAAATCATTTCATCATGGAAGATTACCGGCTTAAAGAAATGAATATGAAGGCTTTACATCTCCATATTCCTCACTGTTAAAGAAGCAGCTGGAGCTATGTGACGGACGGCACTCTAACCTCAGGTCAATGCTTCCGAAATACCTGGACTTTTATATATTTCTAGAAGAGGATTTCCTTTAAATAGATGTCCTTTTCTAAAGAGAAGACAATTCACTGACTTTTTTATTGGTGAATCTAAGACTTCTCCCCAAGAGGCCTCATCTTGTGTGTGAGCATGCATGTGTGTGTGTGTGTGTGTGTGTGTGTGTGTGTGTGTGTGTGTGTTAGGGGAACTGGAGGTCAATGCGGGATGGGGTTGGCCTTATGAGGTAGATATTACAATGAACCCCATTAAACAAATGTGGAGACTAAGGTTCAAAAGAGGTCACACAGTCAGGGTGGATGACAAGTAGAAAGTTTACCCATTCATCAAAATGCTTAATCTGTAATACCAAAGTTCGAAGTGGTTAGAAATACAGGTGTTTTTAAATGTACCTGGAATTTGTTCTAATTGAGTGTGCTAAGATGGTAGACATGGAGACATCCGCTTCGAAGAAGAGTTTATTACCTATAGTTCTCAAGAGGAGAGGACACACCACACCACGTGGGGCCACGTGGGAAAGCACTGGGGTCAGTCAGGAGGCTTGGGCCAGGGTCTTGATGGTGGTTTTTGCAGGAAAGAATGGGAAAGACAGGGTGGGCAAGCTGAACAAGGTTCGGATTGAATAGTTCGAAGAATTTTGATAGGCTCTGGGCAGGAGGGGTGGTCCCTAGCTGTCCTGTACCTGGCCCTGGGGTGACACAGGGCAGAAAGAATATTGAATTGGGGTGTGAGGGCTTGATAAAGAAGGTGACTGGGGGTGTGGGCTCTGGACTAGTCTGTTTGCACATCAAAGGTGTCTCCTCCCATAAATTGTTTGTTATCACTAAGAATTAGCTGAGCCTGGGCAAGGGGTCCCTGCCCTGTGTCAGCAAGTCCCCAAGATATTAAGAGACATCCTTTTATATAGAAAATGAAAAACAGGGTTCATACAGCAGGATAACTTTATTCATTTTTTATTGGTATATTGTAGAAATGGATAGCATACGCAATCACATATAATGACATATTTATTTGCAATTAATAAATTAAATTAAATGAATTCCTATAGTTTACATGTGTCCAATTTATAGGAATGAAATTAATATCCATATATTAGATATGTCTGATGCACAAATATATATATTCATAGTTCACAAAATATGCAGTATAAGGTAGTATTTAAAAGTAAAGGTGCTCAAGTCAGAGAGAACCAAATTCAAGTCCCATGGCCCCTGCAGTGAGTTACTTCATTGGGCCTGTTTCCACACCTGTGAAATGGGACCTATAATCCCTCCCTCACAGAGTAAACGTGTGATTTAAGTGCACAAACTTGAAGTGTTCTTAACATAGTACCCGGATTATTTGTTGAAGATTTAGGATGATGATGATGATGATGATGATAATTCAGGTCAATTAATATCCAATTATTATTCTTACTAGGTTTTTAATTTTTTAAAATTCTTTAGGACAAGGAAATAAAATGGTTACCCTATGAAGACTCAGAAGGCTTAGGCAATTATTGAGAAGATTCAGATATTCTCCAATTTTCATCTTAATTATCTGAAATTTTTTAATAAAATACTTGGGTCAGCGCCAGCCAGAAAATTGCTTCAGTTGAGACAACTTTGCTTAATAGAGTGGTCATAGTTACTGTGTTTAATGACTATGATACCCCAAATCAAAGAGTGGCCAGGTTCACGGACAGGAACTTCTGGAATCACTAAGCATGAAAGAACATCCTAACTTACCTCATGGGTGCACCAAGTGGGATTAGGGAAAAATAAGATTTATTTCAATCCCACAAAAATAATCACATTATTCTTTATAGTCAGATTGAGAGTTCTCCTGTATGGGATTTTTTAAAGATCTTTTTCCTTCTTCTTCACCATCTTTTGAAAGACTGCTTAATTCATATTTATTGACTTACTATCCTATCTCGTTCACCAGAGTTTTTAAAAAGAAGGGAGGAAGTAAAGAAGAGAAACAAAGTAGAGAAAGCTCTCGGGTTTGCTATATCCAACGTTCAGCAGTCAGGTTATTTCTCAAATTTACATAAAGGCTTATTATCATCTTGACTGCAATCATGTAGAAAATGAATGAGGTATAAAGTACATGAGGATAATTTAATAAAACGAGCTTTCTGTTCTTGTGAGATCTTTGAAGAAAGGAATCATTAGAGACCTGCCTTGTATTCACCCAGGTCAGGAGGCATGTCAGTTTGGTGAGTGCCTTGGGCAAGAAGTCCTTAATTAGAAATTCCTTGAGAGCTGCTCCCAGTAGGTGCTTCCTAAGACGATAAGACAAAATAATTGAGCCGAGGAGCCCTCACTAAGAATACTACTCAGATAAATGAAAGAAATAATTTGCCAACAGCAAGAGAGCAAAGCTGTCGTGATGGGGTGCTGGATTTTGAATGAGAGTGTCTCTGTCATATTAGCAGTAAGTTTTATTTTTGTTTTTCAGCTTTAAATACATATTGAATAGTCTTTGATTTTTTAGGATAACTTGGATAGGATCGCTAAATAGCTTCGAGTATGACTCCGGTTAAAAGGCTAAAACTTGTTAGAAAACATTCAGTAAATATATTTAATTTATCTTTACAGAATCATGTAAAGTTGTTTTCTGATTGAGTTCATTTTAAATTATTTTTAAAGTCAAGTAGTTTGATTTTGCATAATGTATGAATATTTCTCTAAATCAAATGAGGTCTTTGAATTAGACTATGAACTTGGAATTTTTCTAGAGTACTTTCCGAGTTGTTTTATAAAGATCTCCTCCTTCTTCTTGACATTGTTGACTTAAAACATTACAGCAATGTTGATTAGGAAGGTTTTGTGCTCTTCATAAAATTCTTTAAATTATACCCACATGTGTTTAAAATCTTTTTTATAAAGCCAACAATTTCTTACCAATATAATTACTGTTAAGAACGAGTCAGTGACATAATTATATGGAAAAAAATCTAATTAATATTGAGAAGCTCATTTCATTTGAAATGAACCTCAAGAAGAATTCCAAGTGATTTTGAAAGAAGAAAAGGTTGAAGACAGAATTGACTGGTTCTCTTTTCATTCTACTCTAGCTCTCATGGCTGGGAGTTAACCTGTATCTGTTTATCGACACATTCTGTTGGTATGGAGAGGAAGAGTCTTTCTTTTATACACGTGCGATTCTAGGTGTAAGTAGAGTTGGTGACTACCCATTACCATTTCAGAAAACAAAATGCATTCTATCATCCCGCCTTTCTTGTTTTCACTGTCTCTTTCTCGTATCTTTATTTATGAACAGTCAACCCTGGCTTGGGCCAGAGCATCTGCAGTCTGCCTGAATTTTAACTGCATGCTGATTCTATTACCCGTCAGCCGAAACCTAATGGCATTCATAAGAGGAGCAAGTGTCGTAAGTACTAAATTATTTGAAATACTTTCAGTTCTTATGACTTACTAATATAAGTGCCATGGAAGACAGAGTTGTACTTCACTATGAAATTCCCAATAATCTTGTTTAGATTCAGGTTTGTGTTTTTGTAACAGAGAACACAATGGCTAGAACGGAACGTCAGAAATTGGTACATCTGACCTGAGTGTTGCTTTTGCCTTTGACTCCTGCATGGCATTGGCATGCACAGTACACAGACTTTTGTATGCAGATTTTAACCCCTACAGACATAATGAAACACGTCCTAATCCTACGGATGTCACTGTGTTGGGTCTGTACCTGTGTCTCCTGCTAAACAGAGCAAACACACGACACAGAAATGTGAAGCCTTCAATAACCTTTAGTACATGAAATAATTGATTATACCCTCATCATCATAATGTTATAAATATTTAGATATATATGACTGCAGTGCCTTGCTTTGTGTAATAAGGAATAATTTATAGCAACTATTCTATATACTAAACAATACCGATGATGATGATATTATCTTTTCTTTTCCAAATAAACTGAGGAATGGACATTAGCAGGTTTATTCCTGAGTTTTGACTTATAGCCAGGGTACTACTAATTCAATTATTTTTATTGCGTTGAAGTTGCAGAAAAGCCAGTAATAACTATTTGGTTTTGCCTGTTTGACTAATTAATGGCCACTAATCTGTGTGTCACATAGTCCCACCTTTAGTGATTTAGAGGCAGAGCATGAGTCCTGCTCTCTTGACTCTCATGACACTGTCATCACTGATTTTCCCTGGCCAAGACTTTTGTTTTTGTTACTCTAGTGTTGCAGAGGACCATGGAGAAGACCATTAGACAAAAACCTCAAATTCCACAAACTGGTCGCCTATGGAATAGCCGTGAATGCAAGTAAGTGCTTATTATTAATTACGTGATGGGTTTTACAATACCTAATGTTTACCTTTATAGTTTTGTTTATTTCCTCTCATGCAAGGCTCACTTCTGGGTAAAAGAAATCTTTGACCACATAAATCTTATATAAATAGATTTTTAAATTTAGAATTTATACTCATGCAGTATTCTCTACTAAACCTTCAACTTGCCAAGGCAAAGTTTATGAAACTTCATTTTCCTCTGTGAATAATTAAGCTTGTTGATAATACAATGATGAATACCTACTTGAAAAATAAACACTTGGTTAGTCAATATAACTCACATCAGAAATAGAATTGATCTATATTCAAAATCTCACTCACAGTTGTAGGAAAAAATGATTATCAAATGGTATCATGGGCAGTAAAAGGAAAACAGAAAATCAAGAGCATGTGAACATGGTTCTGAGTGGCATTAAGCTAGCGGCTATAAAAGGGTCTCGAAAAGATATGGAGCTTTAAAAGCAATTAAAGTGTTATTGTTATTTCTGGAATTAGAAAACAAGAGACTTCAAGAGAAAGGCACTAGACGTTAACATCCAAGGCCAAGGTCAAACTCTGGTGAAGAAGGCAAGTAGAGGGGCTAGAACCATCCGGCCTGGGGCTTTGCGGGAGAGAAAATACGCTGAAATAAAGGGCTGTCTGCACGACCAAGAGTTCCGATTCAGGACCGTTTCCCTCAAACTAATTTAACTATAAAATGTTTCCCTCATTTGTTCCTATCCTCTCATGCATAAAAAACAGCAAAGTAAAAAGAACACTCAAAACAAATGGGGATTTAATTAAGCAACAAGACATGACAGACGGTGCCCAAGTGCCAATTAACACAACTTGGGGTGTGTGGTGAGACGTGCGGGGAGATTTCCCCACCGACGGCTTCGCGCCAGGTGAGGCCCCCCATCTGCAAGCGGCCTCGGGGCGGGTGAAGGCACGCGGGCAAAGAGACATCGTGTCCTAGAGAAGGGCTGCGGAGAGGTGGGCGAAGAACAGGGCTGATTCAGTTTTGGGTTCCAAGGCCCCCCCACGGCAGTAAGTACTCTACAGAGGTGACAATGACCTTTGATGAACGAGTGACGGCATGAAAGCGGGAAGAACTCGTGGCAAGGTACAAAACCCGACGGGTGCAGGGCCTCCGGGGAGCGGCTGGGGCTGGAGGACACAGGGCGTGTGGGCTGTGAGGAGCCTCAGGAGGGTGCCCGTCCCCCAAGAGCACGAACTGCGGCAGCAGGAGAGGGCAGGCGGCTGCGTCCCCGCCCGCCCGCCCGGTCCCTAGGGAGAACCGCCACCCACGGCTTCGCCTGCGCCCAGCCGTCTCCGGGGCGAGGGCAGACGGCTGTCCAGAGCACAGCGCCCCGTTCTCCCTGCGCCATGGCAACCGGCAGCGGCAGGCGTGGGGGGGAAAAGCGCCCGGCTTCTCCCAAACCCCGCAAAGCAATTCCTCCATCTCACACGCGGCTGCGCTTTGGGGGCGGGGAGGGAGGGAAATGCTCGCCCCGGTTTCATGGATGTACCTTTGCTTTTCACATCGTGTCCTTCTGGCGTGTTCGCCGGGAGCCCCGCCCTTATTTCATTAGCGTCGCCCGTGACGCGGCCTTTCGGATAGCTGGCCGGCCTACCAGAGCTGTGCGACCTTGGAAGCCGTGCGCCCACATCCAGGCGTGCCTGCCAGCCTCTAATGTCCCATCCGGCCCCCTAGAAGTTGAACTGCAGCTTTAATTGGTCACATCATTAAAGGATGTAATTAGAGCCCGATGGACGTCGGCTGGGCAGGGGGAGGGACGAGGCAAACAGCGGTATCTATAATCAAGGGCATCACCGAAAACGCAGTGACAGGGACTCTGCTTCCCTGGGCTTCCTGCCGTCCTGCTCGCCTGCCTCTGATAAGAGCTGCCAGAGGGTTATTCAGCCACCAATAAATCACTTCCAGGGACCTACGACCCCCTGGTATAACACTCGTGCTTTCACGGCCTCTTCGTTCTTACTAATGCATATCTTTCTGGACTCTCTGGTCCACAGGAGACCTTGAAGGCCCTTCCGACTGCATAGCTGCCCTTGCAGCCTGAGCTTCCCAGGCAGCTCTCTCTCTAGCAAATTCCGCAGCCTGCATCTGCTAAGTTCCAGGGGCCTACAATTACCCCAGTGCAGCTCAGGGATGAGTTGCTAAAATTAGTTTACAAACTACTGTAAACTTAAGGGGGACAGGTTAAAAGGAGTGAGATCAGAGTCAGGGTATTGAGAAAATAAGATCCGGAGGCCCCAAGGTGGAGAAGAGCCTCAGAGGCCCTAACTCGCAGGACGGGATCCCTAAAGAATGGCTACTAATCCAGTTCTGCTGGAGGCGCTGGGAACTCCAGGAGACCCTCCCGCCAGCCCTGCCTAACACGATTAAATGTGATTTACAAATGACGGCGTGCAGGCGTGCCCCAGTCCATGAGCATTCCTGCTGAAACCAGACCACAGATTTGAAAGTTCGGGCCGGATTCTGGCTGCCGGAAGTACAGCCAGGATTTGTCCCCGGGTCCTTACTTCTAACGGCGGCTTAATGAGGAGGGGACTCACTCCAAAATGACTGTTATCACTGACAGGCAGGCAGAGAAATAGCAGGGACTGACCAGCCTTCCAAGATTCTCCCTCAATTATGCTTCCTTTGATCTCCTGAAAAAGAAAAAGAAGGAAAGAAAGAAGGAAAAGAACTTTCTCAGGGCAACTGGCTCTAATTGTGGCCTTTATGATTTTTTTTTTTTTTTGGTTCCCTCTTCAACAAAAGCTCCTTATTTGAACTCAGAGGTTCACACACCAATTAAACGTGCATTTATAGTGTGTCCAAGATTGCTGCTGTCTTTTAACTATGAAAGAACTTTGAGGAGAAAATGAAATTGTGGAAAAACCCAATTACAGCATCTTTTAGCCTGACTTTTGGGTGGGTTCTGGAAACGTGTGCCTTGGGCTCCCCAAGGGCTCAGCTGAAGGCCTCTTCCTCTGAGACACACCAGGAAGGTGTGCCTGAGTAGCTCGTGGCATTGGATTCGCCAGGAGGCTTAAAAGGCCTCCTTAAGCCAGTGTTGATTTTGAAACACATTAAAATATGAGTTTCATGTTGGCATTACTTGCACACTGTACTCTATGTAGGTCCCTTTTAAAGGATAAATGTTTCCAGTTATCTAAGCTGGAAGGGAGCTTAGCTAAATTGTGTCTTTTGGTCCAATCTACCCATTCTACAGATGAGAAAACAGAGGCTGTAAAGAGCCGAGTAACTAACAGGTATCTGCTTCAGCATTCTTTTGGCTACATAATATCAAATCTAATAACATGCTATGATTCTGAGGGCTAAGAGAGAGAAAAATAAAGCCATATCACTATTTTTTTATCAATACTTGAGACCACTGTCACTATAAACATAGGTAACAGGGCTATTTATATTAAAATAGCTAAACCATATAAAGAGGAGAAATAGAAAATATAATGTCTGGAAAAGAACAAAATTAACATCTCCCCTGGTATCTGTCGAGTCCCAGGGAACAAAACAGAGGCCTTAGTAGCTGGGACAGCTTTACTTCCATGCCAAGTTCCCAATACAATTAGGGCCAGATCTAAGGGGAAATAAAACGTTTAGACATTCAAAGTGGGTACAAGCAGTTTTCTCTCTGAGAATTCCTGAGGTAAATATAATAAGATATTCCACTTTTTATCTTCTACCTGTGGGGAAAAAACAAATAAACAAAAAACAAAACAAAACAGAAAAACCAAGACGGAGGTAGCTTGAGCAAAGGAACACTTAAGACATGAATTTTAATTCAACGTGATGAAAACCAAGGATCTACAACCAAGATTAATGTGTCCAGCAAGACTAGCATTCAAAATTAAAGGACAGATAAAGAGCTTCTCAGATAAGAAAAAGCTAAAGGAGTTCAGCACCACCAAACCGGTATTACAAAGAATGTTAGAGGGACTTCTTTAAGATGGGACGAGGGATGGGAGAGAGGGTAAAACAAGAGAAAGGGGTGGAGAAGTTTAATTGGTACAAGGCAATAATCATGGGGATGTAGAGTATAACATGGAAACATACTCAATAGGTTGCAGTATCTTTGTGTGGCATAGATGGGTACTAGATTTTTTGGGGTGATGGGAGAAGAGAGGAGGGGTGGGTGAAAAGGGGGAAGAAATCAAGAAGTGCAAATTCATAGTCACAGAATCGTCACAGGGATGTAAAGTGCAGCACAGGGCATGTAGTCAACAACACTGATAACTATGCGTGTGTCAGAGGGGACCCAGATGTATCAGAACGAGGATTTAGTAAGTTATGTAAACGACTCATCACTGTGCTGTCCACCTGAAACTGTTACAATAGTGTAGGTAAAATGTAATTTAAAAATAAAAAATCTCAAAAGGAAAAGAAATAGATGAATTTCGAAGTATATGAAGAACATTATAAAGAATCGTTTCCAACATATCTCTCAGAAGCTACCTCTTGAAAAGCGTCTTGGCTTTTCTCGTGCTGCATCATTAGTTCCTTCAGCTCTGTTGTGGGAGAACTGGTAATAACGATAAGTAAACAGTTCAATATTTTGGTTCATTCAATAAATGTGCTTAAATTTAGTTTAACAGTGTCAAATTCTCTTGTGGAAATCAATCTAATAGAAAATAGATTGTGATCAACATCTCATTACACGGGAGAAGACTGTTATAGAATGCAGAATATAAGACACAGACTTTATCCTTTGGGACTGTCCCATGTGGATTATGTAATGGTAAATACAACACTTAATTTGGTTTGAAGCTCAGTATCTATTTCTGTAAAATGGGAATAGCTCCACTCCCTCTGGTGCACTTTATTTAGTCCACGGGGTAGGAGCCAAGAAAGCTGGGAGCAGAGGGGTGAGGGGAGACCAGTGGGAGGTGAAGTGTTCACACCCACCTACAATGACGGCTCCGAGGCTGTGATCAGTCATAGGAGCTATTTTGTTCTAGATTAGACACCAAGTGAACCATTCAAAGTGTTTTAGCTAAGCCCACAGGAGAAATTCATTTTCAATAAAAAGTAAAGTATAACAATTATTGATCAGTGAAAACAAGCAATAGAACTTAAAGGTCAAATGTGGGGGCCAAGCATCAGGAAAACAGGGTTTTATCCCCCTTTGCCATTAATGAACTATAAGTTCCTTCACCTTTTGAACACTGGTCTGTAAAATGGACTTAAGACTAATAACACCTGAGGATTACCTGAGATCATATTTCTAAAGCATTTATAACAGTGTTTGTGGTTTAGTAAATATTCAATATGTGCTAGCTATGAGAAACATTACCTGTTTTTCCAAACATTAAGGTAAGTATCCGAAAGGAGCAGTTAGAATACTGAACAATGTTTGTATTTCGTTTAGCAGAATTCCCGTTTTATGCATAGCTTACTGGAAGAGACTGCTCCTAGACGAGCTTTTCTAGCTCTGCAGGCACTGAGACGAAACAAGGCAGCCCCCTCCCCAGACGTGGCTGCTCATGCTGAAATGAAACATAGGAACATACAGTGTCTCTTGGGTGCTAACCTCACGCAACCATAAGGAGACAGGTGACAGCATAGATTCAGAAAAACTATCATGTGCCTTCCCATCACAGGTGGGCCCCAACCAAGACTGTATGTAAAGGCTCTAAAAAATAAAATCAAATATGTATATATAAATATTAGCATAGAAAACACCATTCCACCAATGTTGTGACTACAGATCAACTTCTTGACCCTTTCTCTCTTTCTGTAATTTCACTGTAACTTGACAATACATTGTTATGTACATACTGATACTTAGCAGTGTGCCAGGTATTACGGTTTCAAGATGAACAAGTCTTGTGAAGTGCAAGTCCATTGGGAAACACAGGTATAAGTACCTACTCCCACCAGCAACATTTGTGCCTGGGGAACTGAAGAATGCTCACTAGAAGCAACTTTTGAGTTGAGTCTGAAAACCTGAATAGAACTTTGCAAGGCAGGAAAGGGACTGGCTCTGATGGAAGGCACTCAGGCAACAGAGGCTAAGTGGAAGATGGTATTTCTAAATTAATAGGCTACTAGGACCACCCGCACCAAAATGACACCAACAGTCTCAAAAGTGTCAGCTGTTCCTATTTTCCCTCACTCCCCTACACCTCAACCCATGATGTGCAGCCATGGAGGATCCCGGCATTTGCCCACAATCTGTGGAAACTGTGTAATAGTAGTGGCCTCTGCTACTGTGAAATAGAAAAGGGGTGGGGGTGGGAAGGAAGGATAGCAACTGGGAAATTTTCTAAACCTAATGAATTCTCATTTCCCACTTGAATCTGACTCCAATGACAGATGTCAACTGACCACCCAGCTAGAGTTCCATTTGCAATAAAAGCATCAGGATGTCCTTGTCTGTATGTTGTGACTGTGGCTTCCCCACAGATTGCACAAGACAGGGAAGTGGAGCACTGAGCAGACTCCTTATGTTAGACAATGCTGTATTCCTGAGCTTCTGGTCTTCATTTAGAAGTTAGTCATCACCAATTCCCAGAATTAGAAAGCTAAGTTTTCTTCTTAAGAATATACAGAGCGATTTAATTCCATAAATACTGCCTTATTTCAATCCACTGGGAATGACACACGCAATATATGTGTATATGTGAATGTGTAGGGGGATATATATACACTAAAATATATAATGTAGGAATAAAAAATATAATGTCTGGAAGAGAACAAAAAAAATATCCCCTTGGTATCTATATGCTCATGTATCAGTATGTATGAGGCACAGTATTCTAGAATAATGCTTTCTGATTTCTTGGGAAAGAAGTAGAATACATAATACCTATTCCACTTCCAGAATGATCATAGGTTCGTAATTAAATGACGGTAACTTAGGGTTTACTTTATTTCTAAATATAATGAATATGAATGTGGAAAATCATACGATATCTTTTGAAATATTCGATCCCCTCCATTTAAGTCACTGGGAAGGATGCACACGTAATTTACTCTTCCTTGGAGATTACAAACACCATAACAGAGGAGCCTGACTGTAAACGCATTGGTTCTAACTACAAAGGAAGACATCCATTTGAGCGCATGCTCCGTGTTGTCTCCTCGTCCCTAGCCATCCACATCGTGGCGCATCTGTGCAACCTGGAGCGCTACCACCTGAGTCAGTCAGCGGAAGCGGAGGGACTTCCGGCCGCACTGTCCAAACTTGGTGACAGCCCGAATGAGAGCTACCTCAACCCCATCCGGACCTTCCACACCGTGAGTTCTCCTCGCATGCTGCCTACTTTCTCATCTGAAAAACTGCTTCCCTCTCCAATCCTTTTACAGTCAGGAACGCTGTTACTTCAAAAGCTTTTAGTAAAAGAGCTTGAGAGAGAAAGCTTTCTGCCAAATGTTAACATCAATTTCACCTTTTAGAAAAAGTTAATTTTTTCTGCCATAAATATTGCTAAGAGGTTGTGAGCAAGGAGAAAAACTGATGCCACTTAATTAGTTTATAGCAAAACAATAATAAATACACCTAAACAGGAAATGCAGTAACCTGTTAGATCCCTAATATTTTAAATGTGACAAGGCAGCTCATGATGAGCTATTTTTTCCCACCGATGTTAGAATCATAAAGAATGTGAAATGCCATCTAAATCCAGAGATTACACATTAGATGTCTTCGCTTTCAATTTGCAAATTGTTTTCTGGATCTCTGCTCCTACAGCTTGTTTTGGCACACAGGTGACTAGTTAGTTTGCCAAGTCAGATGCCAGGCCAAGTAGCTAACTTCATAATGACACCTGCATGGCTAGTGACATCATTAACGCTAATTACCTGTGAGCACAGGGTGGCAGCACGTGTGGCAAATTAAAAAGTAAACTAAACATGTAGCCACAGGAATTCACCTGTAGAGATTAAGACCTTCCTTTCGCTTCATCTGTCCCCTAACTCCTTCCTCTTAGTTGATCTACACCTTAGGTCGTGTGCGGCCATATTGGAATATGCATCCAGAATATGGACCAGGTTTAAAAGATCTATATTGCCCAAGGAGCGTCCTAAGACAATACCCAGCAGAAGTGGAAATCTCTCCAATACCATCTGGGTCATCTCCTTGAGGGACCATTTTGTCCAAGCAGCCTTATTGGAAGGATAAAATCCAAAGTCTCTTTCCATGTCATGTCCCCTAATTATTGTAAGATGATTTCCAATATCAGGCCATTAATCAAGTGGAGCTACGTTTTCTTTCTTACCTGACAACAATTCAAAGCACAAGGTTCACAGCTAATAAAGCAAAATTACAGATGCCCTAAGCCTCTGGTAATGCCTTCAGTGGACTCACTTGAGCTGCAGCATTTACCTGGCATCTGTGGGGTTAACTGTTTTCCTCTCTAAGGCTGCACACACCCAAGAATAAATCTCATCATTTTGAAGAGACTGTGCTATGTAGTAAATAACAGTTATTATAAATACTTTTAAAGCAATTTAACAAGATGATTAAGCTACTTCCAATACAGTTATTTCAAAATTTTAGAAGCAATATACTATGTAGGGACTAATTAAGTCCAGGAAACCCTCTAATTTGGGGTATTTGGAGAAAGATGAGTATCGGCAACACAAAATGTAATTTATAGAATATATCTAAATAAATGTAGTGGATTATTTCAGAGGATACATCACAACCCAAACCAGTCTGTAAGTATGGTGCCGCGAAAGGGAAGTGAGGCTTTGCTTTAATGAGCAATGATTGGAAATTAGCGCATCACATGATGTTCAGAAGACTCTCAGTCACCTGGCACCTATGGAGATTGGTAGATGCCAGATAAATGCAAGTACATTCTTTGTTAACCAGAACTCAAGCAACCCGCAAAATCTCAAGCAATTTTTTTTGCCGGTTGCTTGACTTCTGGTGAACAGAGCGTCTACTGTAAGTGGATTTCTAAAACATATGCGTACATTTGAAGAAAATAGCTTTGAAATGTTTTGGGCATACCCTTTTCAATTTTATTTTCACTATTTGCTCTATGAAGAAAAAATAAACACCAGAGAAGTCCCTGTTCAAATTACATCGAGATCTCAAAGCAACCCAAATTAATGAGATTTCACTGACAAAAGACACAGTGTGGGTTTATTGAGCTCATGGTCGTCTCAAGGATAATAACATACTGTATGAATACTAATGACTTGATAAGATATAGGAAACTCACAATAAAAACAAGATGCTTTGTGATGCATATTCTAACAGGCTGTTTAACCATCCCCTGAACTCCCAGGTCCACATTCTAGCCTTTTGGCACTGTGTCTCCCAGATAAGAATAGCTGTATCTTTATTGATCACCTAGGATTTACAAAGTCTTATGCCAAGCCTCCTGAGGTGGCATGAAAGGGATGCAAGCCATGGTCCTTCCAATTAAAAAGCAAAAAGCAAGGAATAACTAACTGCCAGAGGAACAGAGTGTGCAGCTGCTTTATTTGGAATGCCTCTAAGGGACCTCTCCAAAAAAAAGTGTTTATTAAGATTAAAATGCAGTTAGGCAACCCACATTTTTATTTTAAAAATTAAAAATTTGAAACTCTGATTGATTTTGCAGTAGTTTATTTTCAAATGTGTTTTTACAGATTGTCCTTATTTCAATTCAACATAGTAACTTGGACATGAAAATTGATTTATACAGATGAAAAATGCAATTAATGAAATACATTTGATGAAATTATCGCAAAGCAAATGCCATCAGATGGCAGAAAGGAAAGGGCAAAAAAAGCCCCCTTCTTGAGATGTGTGGGAACTGTTTTGAAGCTAATACTTGTATGTATCTGATTAGAACATTTTAAATTGCTTCTTGCTTGGACTCTCCAGTATTGGTCCTCAAATGGAAAAATCAGGACTGAGATAAGAACGTCATGGCATTTGTTTCTTTCAGAACACAACCTTGGAGTTGCTAACGACAATGGCAGGCATTACTGGCCTGTTGATCTCTCTGGCTTTCGTCTTGATCATGACCTCTTCCACTGAGTGCATTAGACAGATCTCCTATGAGTTGTTCTGGTATACACACCACATGTTCATCGTCTTCTTTATCAGTCTGTCTATCCATGGGGCAGGGTAAGTCCATACTGTGCTCAGTGTGTAAGATTTGATCTCTGTGAACCTCAGAATAATCTTAGAATGTCCTTTGGTTGGAGGAACATGGCATGCAGGGAAGAAAGGACACATAGATCACATGGAAAAGCACATTCACTGTTGCAAATTCAGTGTCACTTTTTTAGTAATACTGAAAATAAGTGACATTGGTGGTGAAGTATTAGCTGTATTTTTCCCAGCTAACTCCCGGGAGTCTTGACATGTTTATAAGATGCACAAATGGTCACGAAGTCTGGACGACAAAAATCTATGTTTTATTCAGAACCTATGTGCACAATCCAGTTTATGTGGGGTTAGGGTGTGTATTTTTGACACCTAGATTTCACTTCTGCTTGACCAAAACCATCCACCAGGAAACTCTGTGCTGGGAAGAGGACAGAGTGTGAGATGGCCTATCTGACCTGGGTTCTGACACTGGTCATCAGGGTCACTATGTGCAAGCCCTTTAAATTTTCTGGGCCTCAGTTTACCCATCTGACTTTAAGGATTCCTTTTTGCTCAAGCATTTCATTAAATGCTGTTCTGGCTTTCAACATCTACCTGGTACCATAATCTTTTTCATCTGGAAGTTGGGATAGTACCTGAAGTGTAACACTCTTAAATATAATGTTTTCAATTCTTTAAATATTAACAAAATAGTTCTGGACCAATTAACCAATCAATGTCTATAAACTAGCTTGTCCATGTTAATTATTTCATAAGTTGGTCCCTTTTTTTAATTTTACAATTTCAAAGAACATTCCTATGCATGATCAATTTGACCTTGACAATAGTCCTGTCCAGCAGAGTAAGTGCTGTCATCCCCATTTCATTAGGAGGAAACAGATATTCAGAGGGTTCATGATTTGCTCAAGGTCCCAGGATGAATAAATGACAGAGTCAGACCTAGGACACCAGTCTTCAGACAATCAAACCTTTACTCATAACAAGCCCTGGGGGAGGGGGACTCCATTTCTGCCCAGACCCAAAAAAGTGAGTACATGGCAACAGAGACTGCATGCCCTGGTGACTATGGGTCCTCTCTGGGGTACCTCAGCAAGTTAGCTGCCTCCTCCAACCTCCCCCCACACCAGCTGTCCCTTCCACCTTGGCACCCTACTCCTACAAGGGGATTCTACTTCTGCAGCTGCTGCCTAAGCCTGATTAAGACCTCCTTGCCATCCATCAACTTGCCTAACACACAGACACTGTGGAAGGAAGCACCACCCCAAGGGGCGTATTATACCCTGCACAACTGCCCATCTCTCTGCTAATCCTTTGAAACCTCGTCAGTCAACGTTCACATTGCTACTGCTGCCTGGCGAAGGCTTTCTAGTCTCATTTAGCTTTAAAATATCTGCAACCAGCTCCTCTGAGTGTGATGCATCCCTCACCCCGACTTTTTGTATATTGGGGGTGAAAGTGTGTAGTCCCAAAGTACCCCACCTAAAGACTGGCTTCCAGTCCCTCCTTTTCCTTTGGAATCTTCTCCTGATGCTGGGATATTGACCCCTGCAGTACACTTGAGGGACTCTTCATAATCCACATGCATCTAGAAGTCTCTTCACAAAAATTAGGCATGTACCATCCCCTGATCCCACTCCCTCCACCTTCACACCCAGGCGTACTGTAGAAGCACACGAGGATTTCAATGGGCAGTGCTTCACTGGAGACATTTTTTAATATCCAAATAACATTTCATAAGATAAAATTTTTTAGTCATTTTAACTGAGTGGAAATGCTTATTTTAGGATAAGGGCCTCATTTAATCTTCTCAGCTTGAAGTATTCTACAGCTACTGTTTACAGCAAAAAAGTAATTTGCAAATTCTGTATGAAATGCCAAGTAAAGTAGGATTATTGGAATGTGTGAAAGCCCACTAATCTTCCTATTATGGGATGGCAGAGATGAAGACATAAAAAACTTAAAATTTTAAAAACGGTACTGCATCGATGGACCGTCCTGAGGTTTCTTTAGATGTCGTAGGGAACGCGGCCCAGAGACTGAGAATGAAGGTGTTAAAAGTTACCAATTCTTTCCCTCTGGCTCCCATTCACCACTCACCCTTCCTGTGTCTGGGCATCATTTGCTCATGGAAGATGCAGAGATAGTTTTGCTCATCTAAATCAAAGGGATGCTATTACGTTTGGATGACTTCCATAAAACAGACTGGGACAAAAGCCAAGATACCAGTTCTCCGGGATGCGTCCCAGACACTGCCGCTCCCTCTTCCCAGGCCCTGTGACTCAGGAGGGACCGTGTTTCCCCATAGGCTCCCTAAGACATGAGCCTTGTGCTGCTGAATTTTCTCAGTCTGTGAGTACCACATCTCTCAAAAACAAATCACCTTATTTTGTTCATAAACATCGAGGAATGCAGGACCCCCCAGATTACCTGACCTCTGTGTCTTATGTTTCACAGCCTGTGCACCAAGGGGTAAACTGAGGCACTTATACCAAAGCAACCAGTTAAAGGTCAGTCCATACTACACCTGTGGCCAATAGAACACAGCATGATTATGGAACTCTCGATCCAGTGGTCCGTTCACAAGGCTGGCTTCCTTTCGCACTCTCAAATTCACCAATATTGTCCTGACGACACGTGCCACACTGACTGGTTTTGACCTTGTCAAACACTGGGCCTTCAAGTGGTCACTGGGGTAAAAAAAATATATCACTATTCAGGGCACTTCTTCTGACTTCTTTCCTTGAAAATTTCTAGGTGCTCAGAAATAAACCAAGAAGGTTAGAAGTTAAATAACTCTGTTAAAGACCCAAAGAGTACACAGTTAGCCAATTAGCCCAAATCAGCAATCAGGACAAGATATAACCTAATTAAATTCAACAGTCTATAAAAGGAGGTGTTCAAACAATTTCCCTTTATTATGAATTCTCTAATACAGACACTTGCAATTTCACACAGGATACCACAGAGGGCCACTTCTTTTCTGGGATCTTCAAAGTTACTTGGAGTTTCTTAAATCCCTATTTTTTAAAGACACCAAGGGCCATGAATGACAGCCCATTATGAGACAGAGCAAGTGGTAGTCCAGAGCCCTCTGTGGAATGTATATCTGTGCGATCCTGAGGCTGCACAAAGTCAATTCTAAATTTCTGGGTTTTGTTTTGTTTATGGCAAGTCGGATCGTTCGAGGCCAAACTCCTGAGAGCCTCTTGCTACACAACGTCACCTCCTGTAGAGACCGCTATGCTGAGTGGCAGGCAGCTGCCGGGTGCCCAGTGCCTCAATTTTCTGGCAAGGAGCCTTCGGTAAGAATGACCCAAGAGCTTTTGAAAAACAGCTGTCTCCATAGTTAAAAGAAATGGAGCTTTTATATGCTTGGGAAAAGAATAGCCCACGTCACCACTAGACGAAGCCAGCTCTTTATTAAGTGTGCTAATGGAGAAATCGAGCTATGGATAATTTTAGTAGGGGCTTGCTGCCAAAGGCACTCTGTCCGTGGTGCAATGTGTTCTTGTGCTTCCATTGGAATATGGATGTCTGATGTGGGAGCTCACGGCACCGCAAGCACAGTAACGTCTCCAGAGGCGTTAGGACGCTGTGTGGCCTGGCTCCCTCGGCTGTCAGCAAGCTCAGTGCCCACCCACTTTCTTCATTCTGAGAATTAATAGCATCACTTCTCAAACAAATGTTAAGCAACAACCAAATGAGAATCGTGCCCTCTAAGCTTGCCTTCTTTCTTCCTATAGCTTTTGGAATGGTGGGGGGAGAAATCGGGTTAAATGCATTGACTTCCTGTTCTAACTGAGCTCCCGTAACTGAAGTAATGACCAGGGTAGCCAAAAAGAGACTGAATTAATTACAGGAGGTGATAATGTCCACCAGATCTCAACAGAAAGACTTTCTGGGTATGCTGTAATTACTACCCTTGGTGGCCTAGGTAAATAGAAATAATAATCCTATTCAATCTCCTCTTATCTTAGAAGAATACAAACCTTGAGACAGCTGGGTGATGTGTGAGAAAAAAAAAAATGAAGCCAGCAGATTAAAACTAGAAGGAAATAGTGCCAAAACAATACGTGCCACAAAAAACGGGATAATAGTATATAAATGGTGGGGATTTAGGGAATTAAACATCGACTTACAAAAAATAAAATGATCGACTTTTTCTAAAATCCTCAAAGATATTATTAAATTAAGCACTGGGTTTTTAAGAGTGAGAACTGCTAGGAAGGATGTTTAAAACTGAAAGAACTAGAATAGATGTGCCCATTAGACTGGTTCTTTTAATGGCCAGTATAGATTGTCTGTGTCTTAAACTCAACTCTCAGTAGCCACTACCTAGCCTGCATATTAATGAGGAGCACGAATGCCTCTCTCAAATTTTCAGCTACAGCATAAAAAAATCAATACCCTCCCACACCTCATGAATACAGACCAGAGCCTGCTCCCAGCAACGGCATCGGTGCTGACATTAATTACCATTAAAAGGGGAGAACTGACCCATCTCTCTTACGCTCTCCTGCTACACCTCCTTGCACACCCCAACTCATGTTGTCGCTCTCTCCCATTATTTTTAATGGATCCTGATTCAAAGCATGTGTGGGCTGTGCAATTACCACTTGGCTGAATGTACCAGATTCCCTCTGCTGTCTGAGAGACACTGAATCCAGAAGGCATCCCAAGGACAAGGAAGAGTTCCTCGGCTTCACTGACCACACCAGCCTGGTCTTTGCGAGACCCCACCCCTTCCTCTTGGCCTCCCTTAACTTGGTGCACGTTCATGGTGCTTTGATCAATAGTGTATTTATCGATTCAGTGGTGCATTACTCCCCATGTTAGGACAGAGAATGCTTCGTCTGTTACCTCAGAGAAATTGAACTGATCAAATACCTTGCAGTGCCTTCTCCTGAAACTCGGTCACAGACAAGACTCTGGAGTCTAGAATTGTTTATGCACTCCAATCTCAAAAGATGCCTGGTCTTCCTTAGCCACAGATGAACCTTATTTCATTTAACTATGACATCAATAACTAATAATAAATAGCTATAATGATGATGATGATAATAAGGCCGATGCTTCTTGAATTATTAGGGAATGATGTCGACAGTTTAGGGGAAAGCTTTCACTGAGGTGGAGTCAATTCAGTAAACTTTATCCAAGTGGCTCTTACAGGCTTGGAGTTGGAGTAGATGCAGGATTCAGACACGTGGCTTCTGCCCCTGGAAATCTTATTGTCTAGAAAGAGAGGCCACTCATAAACACACACATAAACTAAAACCCACGCCGACACGTGCTTATTTTCTGGTAGGAATGAAAAACCAGAAATGAAAGTGGAGGACACCAGTTTTGTGCCTGCAGCTTTTAAATCAAGGTGGTTTTATTGGTTTTATTTCTGTCATAAAATACTCACTGTGCCGTGACTTTCTGAGCATTGGAGGAGACGAGAGCATAAAGAGAAGAATGCACAGAGTATCTTCGCGTTAAAGAAAGCCAGATACTAAATGGTACAGCCCTTTATTGAATAGATGGAGAAGTTGAGACCCAAGGAGTTTTAATTTCCTATCTATGGTCACGGTGGGCATTCCCAGTAAAGCCACATCGAGAAACCAGAGCTGCCTCTGCAGCCATGAACTGTCACCTCTATGCCCTTCAACATCCATTCGGAAGCTCTGGCCTTCACCCCTCATTTTGTCAGCTCTCAGCTGCTGCCTACGAGACATATCCCCGATATTTCATTAATCCCTCTGAATAAAGCTCTGACATTTAAAAGCTTGGAGGGAACTCAACTCATAATTTCTTCCAACTCATTTTACAAAATGGAAAATTTGAACATAAAAAGGATCAAGATTTGCCTAAAGGCATAGGGTAAGGGATGGTAACCCCAAGACCAGAACCAGGTCTCTGAGACATGGGTCAGGTTCTACCTCACCTCCTGCCCTTTGTGCTCCAGGCCGTGGCCTCCTTGTCTTCACTCCTTCTTGGTTACCCTGCACATGGCAGCAAGGATAGTCTAAGGTTCCCCTCCAGCCACACTTCCCCCTCACTCCCTAACTTCCAGGGGTTCCAGCACTCTCCCTGTGGACCTAAATCGGACTTTCTCCTCCTGGAACAATTTATAGATGAGAGACAGAGCCACAGATTAATAGCCTGCATTCTTTTTTCTGATGAACCATATGTACCAAATAAATAAACAAAATCCATTCCATTTTATCAACATGGAAAAATCATTGATTTGACCCTACCAAAATGAAGTCTGTGATGTGTAAAACTTTCTAAAATGGGCATGGAAGATTATTTGTAAAAATACATGGAGACCACATTGAGTGTTTTTGCAAATCTCTCTCTCAATGTATATAGAAAGAACTGCATTCTGACTGATTTCTGTAGCTTCCCAGACCAATTCTCAGAACACTGGTTGGCTCAGTTGAGCCCAAGCAACTTCAGGATTCATTCCCTGGGGCCAACCCCATCCTTCAAGTCAACCCTTTCCTGTCATTTTTTTTAATTTTTAAATTTATTTTTATTGTTAGACTTATCAGGGTGACATCTGTTAGCAAGGATTACATAGGTTTCAGACATGCAATTCTACAGGACATTGTCAACTCCTTTTTTTTATTTTAACTCTGCTCATCATCCCCACCACACCCACAGCATAGGGAGGCAAAAGTTGTATTCCGTCTGATACTCTGTACAAGTCTGAACCCCACTGAGGTGGAAAAGAGGTGGGTCAAATTGCTTTGTGTTGTCTGCATAAATCAAGCCTTTATCTGAGAAACAAGAGGCTCCCAAGGAGAAAGCAGAGAAAGCTGATGTAGATGAGAAGAGGTGGCACGCAAACACACCCAGGCATATACCAAAAGAGAAATAAAAACAAAGAAAATAGAAGTAAAAATAATGCTGAAGGGCTTGTGACCTGTCAACAGAAATAATGGAGCAGGATTGCAGGAAAGGGAATACTGAGTGCTGAAGATAGTTCATGGCTGAGGGTTCTGTGAACCCTGGAGTTCAGAAGAACTAGCCATCCTCTTGCACCTAAGACAGTAAGTGTACTACGAGTAAGGCTGTGGATTTAAAATGCCAGCAACATTATGAAAAGGGTGAGTTCCAGGCTTGGCTCTCTGTGCTCTGGCTCTGTCCTTCGAGGTAACTCATACCCATTCCCTGAACATCTGGTTTTTAATTCTATGAATGCAAAATTAAACTCGATTTCCAAGACCCCTTCACATCCTGAAATTCAAGGAATTAGCAAGCCTCTACTGTTTTGTAAAACAAGTGTCAGTAGCAATGTCCGTGTTGGACAGGAAGCAGCGTGATTACAGGGTAGAATGAGGCCCTGGGGTGATAGCACAGCCCAGGTGGTCAGGCACAGCGGGATTCCCATCGGTACTATACGTCTTAGGGTGTTTGTGACCCTGAACAATTTGACCTTGCTGAGCCTTCGTTTTTCTCTTCTCTAAAATAAAGAGAATACCATACACCTTGTAGGATTGTTTGGTATGAGAGGTAGCATAAGTCTTCAGCATTTTTCAGTTTCCAGTTCTTCCCTTTTGGGGGAAGAAGACACCTGATATAGGACTAGCGTGCTGCTGACCCGATCGTCAATAATGCAGATTATACTCAGGAAAGGTTGACGTACGATGGGCTTTAGTGTCAATGGAAATGTTCCCTGTCACTGTTCACACGATTGTTAGGCTTTTGTTCTGATTCTATAAACCTAGATTTAAAATACTGAGAAATGGACTTTGTTGTATTCCAGATAACACTGACTGTGTGTGTGTGTGTGTGTGTGTGTGTGTGTGTGCGTGCGTGTGCGTGTGTGAGTGTGTGTGTGTGTGTTGGTGAGGGGCACGCATTTCCTCAGGCAGACCCCCAAGCTGCACATTGTTGATGCCCCAGAATTACCATTCGAAATACCTTTATTTAATTTCCCTTATTTTATGTTGGCTCAGTGTCATAGCTTTGTAAGCTTTTGACTTTGGCTGAGTTTGGGAGCATTTATGACCCTATCATACGTAACATAAACATCAATCTGCTTTCCTATTTCTTTGCAAATTCAATTATTCCTAATTACATAAAGGCATCATTGATCAAGTAAGCATAAAACCCAATACAGAAGAGTTTAATCTCTTAAATAAGCTCATAGACTTGAAGGAATAATTGAATGTTATAGTATTTAATACAAGGAGACACGTTCGTTGTTGAGATGTGGCCCAAAGTTAAAGGGAAATGTCTGAACCCCATCATGTCATATATTGATTTGGTTCAAACTGGAACTATATTTGCATTCTATTTTCATTTCCTTTTCCTCTCTCTCTCTCTGCAGGCTTGGAAATGGGTTGTAGGCCCTGTGGTCTTGTATGCATGTGAAAGAGTAATTAGGTTCTGGCGATTTCAACAAGAAGTTGTTATTACCAAGGTATGCACGTAGCTTTATGTTGGAATAAAAGCCTGAGTGTAGATGAAATTTTTTTATTAGCCCTAGTTTTTAATTTGCCATTTTTATTGCGGAACTGTCTGTAATTTAGAGGCTCATCTTCTGTTCTGATAATTGCTTGCATCCTGCGCATCTTTCAGTGTGACTAATTTTACTGAAGGCAGGGACCGGTACACAGAACTCTGCTGAAGGTTGTACAGCACACGAATCATCGGTGTTTCTCTTTATTTCCATTCCTCTCCAGGGGGAAACGGACGGGGGCTGAGTATGCCTTACCTTGGCCATAGCAACTTAAAAGAATGATCACATCCTTCACCACATAAAGACACGGGTTCTGCAAACACACAAATAGTATGCTCCCATCTTCAAGCCCAGGCACGCATAACCTAGAATTACCGAAGCGAAGACGGGGAGCAGCCACCCTTGGGTTCAGAGAGGGAGGGCTTGCTGAGGGGCTCACAATGGAGAAGAAGGACCTAGGAGGGGCTATCCCCTGGCCAATGAGGGCTCCATGGTAGACACCTCTCCTACAGCTCTTCAATATTCACCTCGTGCTGGGGGAAGATGTCAGCAGGTAGACCAAGAGCACACATCTAGGAGGCTGAGAAAGGACCAAATACTCTCTCCATTTTTTTAAATGTCTACAAAGAAATTCTCTGCCAACCAAACCTATACTGATTTGCAAATATGATATTAACAGAACACTGTGTCCCTTTCTCTATCTTCAGGAAAGCAGATGCATAGAAATGGCTCCTATTTCTGGTTTAAGCTGCTTCTCTGTTGCTGTTTTTAAGTTAAGCACCAAAGGCTATGAGGCTGCATCAAAAGTGAGACAGTAAAACTTGGAGAAATCTGCTAGAGCTGTTACTAGGGAGACAATTTAACAGCAGCATCAGAACGAGTATCAGTAGGCAGAGGAGAAACAGAACTAGTGATTAAAACGCGGTGAAATTCTCTTTTGTGGGGAAAAATACTGTCACAGAACCTAGCCTGGATTTTGTTCCCTTACACCACAGGGGAGACGACATGAGAGCCTGGAGAGACTTTTCAGGAAACAAGGTGGAAATCTAAGAAGGGAAATTCGTCCTTTCCCTCCGATAAGTAGCAAGTTATGAAGTTCTTATAAAAGTGATTAGAGTTTCTGCATGACGCTTCCTGTATCTAAAACTCAGAGGACAGGCAAGAGACTGGATGAAACGCGACTAAACAAAACCAAACACACACAACATTTCAAAGGGCGTTTGGAGGCTGTTTTCCACTACAAGTGTAGAAATACCAGCGTTCATGCACAAAGGATTGAGAAAAGGCGTAGATCATTTAAAATTGAACCTCCATCTTTAAGACACAGAGATAATTCTGTGAGCATTCTAAGAACTTTAACGATAATTACAGACCATGCACGATGTGCTGGCTTCTACTTTCTTGGGGCTGTTTAACTGCAGTAAGGAAGGTTTGGCCACTGGAGACCTAAAGTCATATGCTGGACATGCACTGCACCTGGATGTAGCTGCCCACATTTCAGACCTCACTGGGGAGGAGATAAATGTCATTTATGCCAAAGTCGTCAACCCAGACAGGAAAGCAGAGAGCTTGGGAGGCTCCTAACACGTGGTCTATGTACCTTATACCTCAAAAAAAAAAAAAAAAAGCTGATTTAAAAATGTAAAAACCTTGCACAAAATGAAGGCTATTTCCTTATTACTTGACCAGCAACCTCTTTGCTCTGGTCTAGGTGGTGAGCCATCCGTCTGGAGTCCTGGAACTTCACATGAAAAAGCGGCACTTCCACATGGCGCCAGGGCAGTACGTCTTGATCCAGTGCCCATCCATCTCTCCCCTGGAGTGGCACCCGTTCACCCTCACCTCCGCACCCCAGGAGGACTTCTTCAGTGTGCACATCCGTGCAGCAGGCGACTGGACCAGAGCTTTGTGTCAGGCCTTTGGGGCGGAGGGACAGACCCTCAGGGAGCCCTGCAGCCTGCCAAGGTGGGGTCCCATTCCTTTCTTATTTGTATAATTTGAATAATATTTTTAAAAGTTCAGTATTTTAATGCAATGATGTGCTACTAAACTTAGTCTTTATTCTAGATGATGAGTTTGAGTTCCATTTTATTTTTAATTTGAGCATCCATATAAAAAATAGAGTCATTAAGTTTGGGGTGAGCCAAAATTGTGGATTTTCAACTGCACAGAGGATGGTACCCCAACCTCTGCATCATTCAAGGATCAATTGTAATTTAGTATATTTCCAGTAGAAGCAAGTACATTTCATTTAAAAAATAAATGTTCAACAAAGGCAGGTGAAGATTCAGGGCAAAGGAGAATTTTACTTTCCCAGCTCCACAACCCCACTTGGCTAATTATACACAGCCTGACGTGAGTAGGACAGTAGTCCTGGGAAGTTTTTGCTGTTAGTCAGAGGTCTTTACATTCTAAGGTTTGGTCTTCACAAGAAGGCTACTTCGTGGTCAGCATGAATCTGGCAGGCCCCGTACCCTGAAGGAAGAGCTAAACAATTACAGACCGAAGCTCATAAAATGACAAAATGACCTGAGAATCAAGGAAGTTACTGGTGTCATCCGTTCAGTCAGCCCTGCACGTGCGAGTGCAACAAGTATGCCGGAAGCACAGAGATGGCCAGCCATCGCCTCCATTCTCCAGGACATCAAGAGGTCTAATGCAAGCAAATGATTTAATTTTGCTGCAAGGGAGATGTGCAAAGGGTAGATCGGAGAAAGGGTAGAAGACCACTGATGCCATCACAATTAGTTTCCTAGGGTGTCATGACAAAGTACCACAAACCAGGTGGCTTAACACCATAGACATGGCGCTGCTCAAGGTTCTGAAGGCTGTAGGTCTGGAATCTAGGGGTCAGCAGGGCTGTGCTCCCTCTGAAACCTGTGGAGTTCTTCCTTGCCCTTGCTACTAGTGGTTGACCAGCAATCCTTGTTTCCTTGGCCTCAACAGCAGCCTTCAGTCTCTACCTCTGTTGTCATCTGCTGTTCTCCCCTCGTGTGTCTGCATCTCCATGTTTCTGCAGCCTCTTCCTGTAATGACACCAGTCGTGTTGGAGGAAAGGCCCACCCTACTGCTGTATGAACGCACCTTCGCTTGATTGATTGCCTCTGCACCCATCTCGCTTCCAAATCAGTTCACATCTAAGAGGGTTTCCACATATCACCTGGGGGACACAATTCGATCCAAAACAGCTTCCTAGTCAGAAAAGCCTGGGCCCATGACAGAAGTCCCCATGTAACTACCACTCCTTGGCTCCTTTTAGTAGACAATGGCTTAAAGTCAAGCCTGACTGTTACTACAGGATTATCCAATGAACACAGCAAGCCCATCCTTGTGTAGGGCCCTAGACACACACACACACACACACACACTATGCTGAGAAAAACATGCTTGAAAGAATTTGATATTTCAAAAGAAGTATCCAAGAAAGTACCTACAGGGTATCAGGAACTTCCAAGCAGTGGCCACTGCCATGAGAAATGAGCACTGTAGGGACACACTTAGAACGGAACTTCCTGAGGGCAGGATGCTGTCTGTCCTGTTCTGTACAACGAAGATGATCACGATAGTACCTAAGGTCTTTTTCGGGTGAAACGTGGTAGTCCATGTAAAGCCCTTAGCATGATGCGTAACAAAGAAAAGTTAGTGATTATTATTAGCAAAAGAAGAAAGCTCACCGACCACAGAGATGACAGTGGGAGTGATGATGAAACAGGAAGAACAGAGCAGATGAGTAAGGGTCATGGGTTCGGAGAGACCAGACTGGAGGTGGACGAGGGGGGTGGGGAATGCAACCAGGGACCGCGTGACGTGGGTGCCGGATGCGTGCATGGTTTTCTCAGCTGCAGTGTTAGAAACTCTGCGTCCAAATCAAAGAGGCAGAAGCGGAGGGAAGTTGATGAACACGAACTTGGGCAATGGAAGCCAGTTCAGGGTTGCGAGAGGTCTAGAGGAATGGGGATATTTTGGTCCCGAAAAGAACCAGTAGGTTGTCCTGAGAGCTACCACCACCAATTTAAAGGCCCGAGATGCAGGAAGAGGGAAAGGACCTCGTATGTGTTTCTCAAGGAGACAAAATCCTTTTTGTCAGATTTCGGGGAGACGGGGGGGGGGGGGGGGGGGGGGGGGGGGGGGGGAGGGGGGGGGGAACGCTCTAATCCACAGCGCTGCCGTAAATGAAACAAGGTGGCCTGCCTCGTCCTATCGCTGGCGTCAGCTCTCAGGGACGGGGTGGGAAGGATTACTAGATCAGCAGGGAGCTTGGACTAAATATTCTCTCCTGCGATTTCTAGCCTAGATTTTACATTCTAATTGTGAAGAAATCTGTTTATTATGCATTTCTGTGGAGTAAATGACACAATTCTTCCTTGGGTTTAATTGTTATCTTTTCAAATCAGTGTCAAATAAATCCCAAATATGACTAATTATAAAAACAATTAACAATAAGACATTTTAATCCGTGGACTCTTTCTTTTTTTCCTCTCTCAATTCCCCTTATCTAATTATTTATAAAATAATCTACAGTGGGCTGAGGTACTAATCCTTTCTGGTGAATGACCTTTTATTTTTATTCTTCTATTTCCATATATCAATATGTAATAAAGCCTTATTAATTAAGATTAACTCGAGGAGAGTTCATTTGAATTACTAGGAGGTCTGGCATATGGAATATTTTAAAATAAACCCAATTGAACTTTCATGACACATCATGAGCCCAAATGGGCCAAGCTGGGGTGCCTTCAACACACACTCCTTAGGGACCAGTTATGAATAACTTAGAACCCTTTTAATTAGCATAGCTTTGTTCATATGTAAATGTGTGCTTTTGGAACAGTTCAGGTTTTTTAATACATTCCGTGGACTGAAATATTTTAAACACTCCCTTTACAATTTATTCAGCAAACTATTATTGATCAACTCCGTGCCGAAGAGCACGGGAGGCTCTGGGATGCAGCGGTGACAACAGACAGACAGACAACAAAGCAAGCACAGATGCTGCACAACAAGCGTAAAACTACGACTGCTGCCCACTACGGAGGAGGGGAGCATGGTGCTACAAAGTATCCAGAAGGGGATGTAAAGTCTAAGGGGCCCCTGAAGGGCTTGCCCAGGGCAGTGATAACTGGGACCCAACCTACTGAAAGGGAAATTATTAACCATATAAGGGAAGAAGGTAGGGCAGGGTATTCCAGGTGATTCTTGGATCATCACGTGCAAAGGTCCAGTGGCAGAATGGGATGCTGTGCATTTTTAGGACATAAAAGAAAAGCCAGAATTTGTGGACCACTGGTGGTGAGAAATGGAGCAGAGTCCAAGGACCAGTCCATCTAGGACCATGTTTAAGACAATCATATTTACTTGATGAATATGCTTTACAAAGAAAAAGTTGCCAAGTAAACATAAAACATCAGTGCATGTTGATTGTAGAATTTGAGTTGGTATAATCTAAAATAGTTTTAGGAATTGCACATAACTGACACATGATCTCAAAATATGCTGTTTATTTTAAACAAATGGCTTCCACTAGGCTAAAATTATATAAATATACAGTACTAAGTTGTGGGACCGAATACTAAATACAGGGGAGAAACAGACTAGCAAGAGGACAGGTAAACCATACAAACCACCTTGATGAGTCTGCTTTGTTTCTCTGATGGCAGCTAGAAAAACAAAAAGGGAAGAAAAGGCTTTCTCTGCCAGGCTCCGCCATGCTGGCAGCCATACAGGCTTCTGATAGAAGAGTGTGCCACGTGGAAGAGGCATGAGCTCAACCTGGTGATGTCAGACACTGTCCTTCCATGAAAGGCATCTGGGCCGGGCTGTCCGACTGGCCCGCCATGAGGCAGGCCCCCATATCCTCATGCTGCATCTAAGCTCTCCAAACGGGGCGTTGTCCGGCTCAGAGCCAAACTGCCTGCACACAGGTGCAAACACATCCCACAAAAAAAACTGGGTTAGGATGCTTTTATCGACCAGGGCTGAGTGTCGTGAATGCCACAGGGCTGGACTTTGTGATTGCAGGCTGGCAGTGGACGGGCCATTCGGCGCCACGCTGACGGACGTGTTTCACTATCCAGTGAGTGTGTGCATCGCTGCAGGAATCGGGGTCACCCCCTTCGCCGCTCTCCTGAAATCTGTGTGGTACAAATGCTGTGAGTCACAGACCCTGCCGAAGCTCAGCAAGGTATGGGAAAAAATCATTACTTCACCCTTCCGCGGATTAAAAGCCTCAGTGTCCTTCTATCTATCATCTGCCAATTCTTGGGGAGGATTTTAATTAACTATGAGGAATAAACTCAAGGATCCTTAACTATACTTATGTTCTTAAAAATCTCCATTCCGTATTACATTCATGAGAAGGGTTATGTCTAATCTTGTTAAGGATGACAAGACATAAATTTTATTGCTTCGTGGCCATTACAGGACGAGTAATTGCTCATGTCAGTAAAATATGGACAGGCTGCACATGGCAGTGGCTGGGCTGCAGTTGGTCATATTAACAGGCAGCCTTTGCCTTGGTCTCTTTAGCTTGATACTGTGGTTGAAGGTGTGCAGTTCAGTATCTTCTGCTCACGGACTCAGGGTTCTCACGAAAAGTGGAAATGCCGTAGTTGGCAGTCATTGGCTTGCCTTCTTGGTGTTGGTATCAGCTCTGAACCTCCGTTTTGTTATCTCTGACTCAATCCTCCATAGTTGCTTTCCGTCCTTTGTCCCATCCACAGACTCTGTCCCCTACTTTAACCCTCCTAGGACCAGCAGGAGACTCCTGAGCAGAAGAGAAATAGATCCTGGCTGACATCAAGTGGTGTCAACTCAGGAGGACCCAGTACGTTAGACAAGCCTGGTTCTGGTCCTGGTTCTGCCACTTCCCTGGTTGACACTTGGGCTGCAGGGTCTGCATCCATCAAAGGCAGATGCTTAATTAGATCTCCCTGTCTCAGGTGTTATATGGAACGTTCATCAGATGATATCGTCCCCCAAAGAAAACTCTGCAGTCAGGAATGCTACTACAAACCCCACTCCAGAAAATCGCCTCATCCATGAGCATATTAAACAAGCTCTGTAGAAAAATACTTCACTCAGCTTGCTTCCCCCTTCCCAGGCTTGTTTAGCCATAGAGGCTTTCTCACCAGACATTTCCCAAGGAGCCGCACTCTGGGAAGCACGGGGGGCATTGCCGGACTAGAAGGCCTCTAGAGCTGGGGTGCTCCAACGAAGACGTAAGAGCAAAATTAGCCATCACGTCATGCGTTTCCAAGTGACGGGTGCTTGACCCCATTTTCTTATTTGATATGATATTCTTCCTGACAACCTTATGAAGTAGGTGAGACAGACCTGTTTTCCAGTTAAGAAGCCTGAAACGCAGAAAGACTAGAGTGACTTTGCTGAAAACAATTGGGTCATAAAAGGCAGCATTCCGGCTCAGGTCCGTCGGGCTCCTTCCACGGCCTAACCAACCCACGGTGGGTGTGACTTCCACTGTCGTGCCGTGGGAAGACCGTGCGATTCCTGGTCAGACTCTGCCTCGTCCTGCCTCCATCCCACTAGCAGCCTCACCTTGAGTGAGTCAGTCCACCTGTCTGAGCTGGGTTCTCTGATCCACAGGGTGGGGAGAATACAAGTCCATAGCCAACAGGAACTTGAAGCAGTTTTAAACATCTGAACGTGAGCTCGAACCCAGGCCTTCCTTGGGCTAAAGCCTGTCTTCTTTCCTCTGTGCCACAAGAAGTTGGACGAAGTGCCTTAGTCTGTTTGGGCTCCTGTCCCAAAATACTTTCGGCTGGGTGAAAGCAGGCTCATGAAAGCACTGATTTCTCCAATTCTCGATGTTGATGGGAGCCTGCTTCCTGGTCTCTAGATGGCTGTCTTCCAGCTAGAACTTCCCATCATCCACGGCACAAGAGGGCAAGGTAGCTCTTCGGAATCTTTTTTTTTTTTTCTAAATCAGTAAGACTCAAGTTCATTGGCTTGCAGTTTGCCATTCCATGAGGAGACAATCGACACAGAGATCTGTAAGTCTCTTTTTTAAAGGGCACTAGTCCCATTCATGAGGGCTCTACCTATGGGACCGAATCACTTCCCAAAGTCTCCATGACAACATATCCTCCCACTGGGGGTTAGGCTTCAGCATGAGTTCTGAGGGCACAGAAACATTCAGCCTAGGGCACAAATCAAGCAAGACAGGGCAACATTTTGCTGTGGTTGATGATTTTTCAGTGCTCCTAAGCTCCTTGAGCATGACTATTGGATACCTTCATAATCACACACACACACACACACACACACACACACACACACTGAAAAGTTTGAATAAATCAATGAGTGAATAAATGTCTGTGCCCAAAAGAATGAACAAATAGCTTTTGAGTAATTTTCTGTAAGATTCTAGGTGACTAAGGTTAATTCGTTTTTATTAATTTAACCCCACAGACTATTTGCTCGGTAATTTTATCATTAAAATAATACATACCAATTATTTTACCACAAACAGAGAGGGAAATTCTCCTAAGAACCCAGAAAGTCTTAAAGTCCATACAGGAACCCACAAAATCTTCATACAGCCTCCTCCCCCACCATTTCCTTGTTACTCCTG
The DNA here is from genome assembly GCA_004026885.1 of Lyroderma lyra. NCBI lineage: Eukaryota > Metazoa > Chordata > Mammalia > Chiroptera > Megadermatidae > Lyroderma > Lyroderma lyra. The sequence continues at coordinate 97,294 of PVJL010001404.1, forward strand.
GGCTCTGTTTATGGGGTTTCTCAAGGCTGTTTCAGTGAGATGGTAATGCAGTTACCACAAAACTGCAAAATAAGACACTCATCTCTATTCCAAAACACAGAAAGCATAGAATTGGACATAAAAACAATGTTTCCTATAACATAAATATTGGGGGTAATACTGGGTCAATATTCAGTTGAAAATAAAGATAGAAATCATAGTAGACGGAAAGAAGGACGCTAAAAGCATAGAATGGCAAAATCACTTGCGGGGTCTTAACCTCCTGGCTTTGCATGTGACAGTGAAAATCAGCATCTTCCTTAAAGGGTGATTTGCCCAAAGTCACCCAGCTGGTTAGCCAGAGTCAGCAAGGGAGCACGTGTTCTGGATTTCTACGTCAAAGTTCTTTGATGAACGACAGATTTCATGCTATTGGAAGTTCAGGCTGAAAATTACACTTAGGATCCACCCTTGGCGTCGGTACGCACGAGAAAAAGTTTCAAGCAGTTTCTGTGTTTGAAAGCAACTTTGTGTTGGCTTGAGTACTGCTATCATTAGGTTCTGTAACCAGTAATTGCTGGGGCTGCCCCTGTGCTTGTGCCATATAACGATGCAAATACCACTCCTTCCACTTACCTGTCAGCATCTAGGTCATTTTTGAAGTATAGCTGAGCAAAGCCGTCTATGTTTATCGAACAGCATCTTCACAAGCGTAGATCAGGGCTCTAGTTTCCAGATTGTTCTCCTTGGTAACAAAGGAAGAGGCAAGACCAGCATAGGCATTCTGAGCTAGAATTTTAAGCCTAAATAGTGAACTGCAGTGGAATTCCTCCTCCCCTGGTCCAACACCGGATGACCCAAAGGCATAGGTTTCTACAGGCAAGCCTCATGTTGCAAGTCTACAATAAAAACAAACAATGTTGCACCAAGTTTTCTCCACCACCTCCCTGGCAAACCAGTTCTCTTTGCCCTTCTCCTCTGCCACGTTGTTCTAGAACACGTCTAAGTAAAATGCAGAATAGCCAGTAGGACGCCTGCCACTTCTTTGGGGTCACGTGCAGCCCTTTCTCTTTGGAGCTGGTCTTTTAAATTTTCTTTCCAGGGAGCTTTTATTTTTAAGACAGTCGGGAGGAGGTGGAGAGGCAGGGAGAGAAGTGGCTAGGAGACGCCCCGAGGAGGCAAAGTAAGGATTAGTGTAATGACGGTTTGCTGTGAAGAAGATGGGCAAGAGTTGCAATATTGTAAAGGGATAGTTTCGAGCCAAGAGTAAGAGCCCAGTTGCACTCTGTGGAAGGCCGAGGAGAACACGAGGCTCCTTTGGGGTGATGGAAGCGGGTGTGTGTGTGAGTGGCTGAGCCGTCTCTGCGGTGCAATGTGGGGGGAGCCGAGTGCTGGCGGGTGTATGTGCCCCATAGCGATGAATGTCCTCCAACTCCTGCCTAACAGGTATGATTAATTCTGCATCACACTCAATTTGTGAAAAGAGCTTGGAAAAAAATTAGGACAGTTTGCTTGTGCAAACTGTCAGAATGATGAATGAAACAGGGGTGCGCGAGTGGGGAGGGCGTGGGGCGATTGCTGACATAAATATATGGGTTTCCACATTCCAGTTCTCCCCAATACCACAGCCCCGTAGACAGAACCGAGAGGACTGCCAGCTGGAAAAGCGGGTTCATTTTCTTAACTGCATATGTAACCTTCAGACTCTAATAAAATAGATTATAGAAGAACTGAGATAATCTAATTTCTTCATAAGTTGTCTTCCTTCGTCAGCTCAATAATACATAACCGTGATAATGGGTATTTATAGTGTGTCCCATGCAAAATGGCCTCTGGGTTCTTAACCTAATGTAATAAACAGATAATTCAAATAAAAAGACAGCACGGGCCAGTGGGAGCAAGGCAGGGGCCAAGAACGGCAAAAATCCATACTCTACTTAAATATATTAATGACACGAAGGAGGGCCTGCGCTCTTTTCTAAAGAGTGAAAAATGCATTTAATTTAATCTGTTTAGTTTGAGAAATTATTTACTTTCACGTCCTCTCACACTGGAGCTGTGGCTACCCCTGGAATTGATCGTCTCCCCGACCACGGAGAGCCTGGCCATACATCGCGCGGGGGAGCAGGGGGCCACGGCCGCCGCCCCGAAGGCACGCGCGCTGCTCGTCTTCCAGCAGGGCTCTCAGGGGACCTCAGCTCCCCATCGGGCCTTACCACCGCCCGTGGGGCGGGGACCCGGATTACTATTTCCAGTGTCTTGGTTTATTAACCACACAGGCCATACAGGACTGCCGTGTCCTTGTAAAAGATGCAAGGACAGTGCTCAGTTCAAAATCTCCCTTCGTTAATGTCCCTCCCTAAACTAGTCTCCTCCACGTTGCTCTCCAGGAGGCCGGCCTTTAAGCAGCTGGGAGCATCCTAGTTGGTTCCTTTCCCACACGTTTGCCTACACATGCTCACCTGTACACAGATGCAGGGTGCTATTTTGTTTTTACATAAATAGGAGCGGGGGTGGGGGGAGGGAGAGAAGGAGAGAGGGAGAGGCATGCACTTTGTTTCTGTTTTCTTTACAAAATGGTTTGGAGCATGTGCAGCATCAATACCTACGACTCGACTGGATTTCATTTAGTGCTTTCAGTGTGTTTTGTAGTATTGATATCCCTCAACTTATGTAATTATTTTATTATTCATGAACATTTTGGTTGTCCAGCCATGTCATGGGGCAAAGCAGCAGTATAGCTGAGAAATAGCTAAAATAACATGAAAGATAACGGCTTTAAGGAAAAACCTTAAGGACTAAAAATGATTGAGCAAGCCTCGTTTCAGTCTTATAATAGTTAACCAGAAAAACATCATAATTATATTTCTTTAAAACTGGATATTCAAGTCACATTCAGGAAGCTTCTCAACAAGAGGAAATACTTGCATCAGAATGTGCTTGCTATTGTATCCATTCAGGATGACCTTGTCAACAACAAAATAAAAACCAGGACTATAAGAGCTGTCAGTCATAGTCCCTATCTTTTCAGAGAAAAGCTCTCTTTTTGGAAAATTGTCAGGATTCCTTCAATTGGAAGTCTCCATCACCCTGTTGCTTTAGTGCTTCAGTCAGCTCTGTTATTTCATACAATGCGAATGTCTTAGTCAGCTCAAGCTGCTATAACAAAAATATACCATAAACTGACTTCAACAAGTATCTATTTCTCACAGTGCTGGAGGCTGGAAGTTCAAGATCAGGGTGCCAGCATGGTTGGGTTCTGGTGAGAACTCTTTTCCTGGCTTGTAGATGGCCACCTTCCCATGTGTCCTTATATGACTAATCCCTTTATTGGAGGCCCCACCCTCATGACCTCATCCAAATCTAAACACTTCTTAACCTCTTACAGCCCCACCTCCAAATAGCCTCTCATTGGGTTTGAACATATGAATTTGGGGTGGGGTGGGGTGGGGTGGGCATTAACATTCAATCCATAACAGTGGGGAACAGAAAGTCCTGCCCAGGAGGCGGCGAGATCACAGTGCAACCCCACTATGGGTGGAGGTGTTGGTCAAGGTCATGGACAACCCTGGCACCTATAAAGCCTCCATGTGGGTTTAAGTACACAAGCATTTTGCTAAAGAAGGAGCTCCTCTTTCAGGACTATGTCTTTGTAACTAATGCTGAGGTTCTCTGACTGGTACTGAGATAAAGTTTGGTTTCAGTGACCACTAACTCAATAACTGCCACTCAGTGACCACTATCTCAATGACCACCATCTCCATGACCACCACCTCAGTACTACCACCTCAGTGACCACATCTCAGTAACCACCATCTTCATGACCACCACCTCAATGACCACATCCATTGACTACCACCTCAATGATGCTAAGTCAATAACCACCATCTCTATAATTCAGGAGTGACCAGTGGGAACCCAGACCTCCAAGGAAGGCAAATGCCCACACCCACTCTCTAATATAAACATGTGGTGTTTATTCTATAAGCTCTTCCAAATGACGATGAGGATAGCAGCTCATAAATTGTTCATCTGTGATTTCTGTTTGTTTGTTTCCATTTTCCACATGTGGTAATCTAGGCTTAAGTTAAATAAGCTTCCCCCAGTTACACAGCTCCTAAATGGTGAAGCCAAGGGTCAAGGACAGGTGACAGGGCTCAAGAGCACACAATGTTTAATTACTATGCCACACTGCACTGTAAACACATACTCTCATGTACCATTTTCTTCTGTGGGGAGGGTTTGGGCCATAGATAAATAGATAGACAGGCAGACAGACAGATAGATCAATTTGTGCCCATTCCATCCTTAGGAAATTGGTTTGGGATCTACAGGTATATTTGTGGATGTGTCCTCTGCTTGTGTTCATGGATTCCTCTCCAGGCTATGGCATGGGAACCTCTGATAGAACCGGCTGTGAACTCTGGTGGTAAACTAGATGAGTGGCTATTGAAACTTCATTTTCTGGAATGGTTTATCAAAAAGTAGCACAGGTCCATTTTCTACTGGCTCCAGATTGCCTCAACCTGGTCTGCACGCAGTACTGCAAAATGCTTCAAGGAAAGCCCGGCTGGCTGTGGGGTGTGCGGAGGGGGCTCGTGGAGACCGCAGCATCAGGAGTGTTGGCTCTGACCCAGGCCCTCTGAGATTGAACTTGGCTGAGTTTGGTCTGGTGGTTCATGCCTGGGAATGATGTGACAGTGACAGTCCACACGCACACAGAACTCCCTAACCCCACTGCACAGTCCTGGAGGAATCTCCTAAAACATCTGGGGAGCCATTATAGCTCCAGGAATGAGTGCAGCGCATCCTGTAAGAGAAAGAACTTCATTGCTATGGAAGTTCAGAACGTCTGTCATTTTACTGAGGATGACTTTCTGTTCAGCAAGAGTTTTTAAAGTAACCTTCACATATCTAGGCCTCTGGCATCAGGCACAGAATCCTATACGTCGTGCTTTACACAGGTAACTGATTTGAGGGCTGTTTTATTTTTGGAGACGAAGGAGATCACAGATCACAGAGATGTAGACCACTGCTCGGGATGTTTGTTCTGCCATTGCCCAGATCCATCTTACTGGCCCAAATGCAGGAGTGGAACTCCTCTGCCCCTTCCTAGTGAATGTGCCTCACCCTCAGAAAGATGGGAGTCAAAGTAACTGCCCTTCTCCTCCATTCAAAGTCTCTTCCTTTGCCAGCCTGGAGCACTTCTCCTGAGGCTGTTTAGCTTCTTGCATTGCCTCTTGCACCAAAGCCACCCGGTGTCACCTGTCAGTCAGTTACAGAGGGAAAAACACACAAAGCCATTATAAGGAAGCAAAAGGTATAAATGACCTGGCGGACCCTAAGAACACTGACCTGTGGCTAAGCCACAAGAAAGTACGGACAGAAGTGATGTCTACTTGAAAGGCTAGGCCCAGTGTGTGCAGGAAGCTAAGATGGGGGCATTTCTCAAGTAAGGACGATTGGGACTGGGTTTTTAAATGGACAGGTTTTTTAAAAAGCAAGTGTTGGGGCTTGGTTTTTCTATATGAATGTATTTTAAGCATGTTCCTTTAAAAGTGGAAAGAACCGACCATAAATCTGCAGTGTCTGTTGTATCCAAATGCCGCCATTTACTGCTCTTAGACAAAACAACCCACGGAGGGCAGGAGGGGGAGGTGCACAGATGACAGTGGCATTAAGGTCAGGAGGCATTCTATTTCCACGGGGAGCAAAGCAAGTTAAAGGGAGGGCTAAGGTTTTCAAAGAATAATTTAGAGTAGGCACTCCACAAAGCAGAAAGAAAGAAGACAGCAGTGTTTGTCACCAACATGGGACATAAAACCAGCCTTCTGTCATCTCCCATTCTCCTGCTCTTGCCCCGCCACACACACACACACACACACACACACACACACACACACACACACCTGTGCTCAACACAGCAGCCAGTGAGCCTCTCCTCCCGGTCCTCCTGCAGATGACGTCACGCCCCTGCTGGACACTGACACCCTGGAGGGCCTCTCGTCCTCACTCAGTAAAAGTCAACCCGAGCCCCACAGCCCACATCTGTGACTACAGCTCGTCCTGTTCTCCCCAGGCGTGCTCCGCTCCAGCCATAGCTGCTCCCTGGCTCTTCCCCGAGACCCCACGCAGGGCCCCTTTGCTCCCCGTTCCCTCCATCCGCAGAGCTCCTCACCCGGCCATTGCACGCCCTTGTGTCCCCCACGTCTCTGCCCACACGGCCCCTTTCCTTGACCACCAACTCTTTCCAGCCTGCCTTGTTTTCCCAGAGCATTTACCCACTGCCCACTCTGTTTCACTTGTGAAGTTTTTGTCCTTCTTTGCCCTCTAAAATGCAAAGTCCATGAGGCCAACGAATTTTTGTCTCTTCTCTTGGCTCTTTTAGTTCCAGAGCCCAGGACAGTCTTGACAGAGTAAGCATTTCATATGTATTTGCTGAGGCAACAAGTGAGCGGATGAATACGATCACTGTATTTGTGGGGGTCCGGGGGGCATTCACCTAAATCATTGGTTCCCAGGAGGTAGTATGTGTCCCCATGGGGGTACGTGCTGGGCCATTCAGGGGTACATGAAAAATAATCAGTAATGGTGAAAAAATAAGTAAAAAATGCAAAATGTTAGTTATGGAACAATAAATGTTAAGTTTGAATCACCATGAATGGAGACATTTTAAAATTATTAATAGATCACATGAGCGAATACTGATGTGAGGGCGTGGCTATGACCGCCGCCCCCAAACCGCTCTTCTACCAGTCATAATGCACAGGTTCAGAACAGTCCATTTACGACGTCTCTAGAACTTCCCCAAGCATATAAATACATCCGTAGACAGACTGATCAGTTTAGTTATTGACTGAGTAAAAATAAATGCGCTGTTTTTAATCGCGATTATTTTCAAGTAGCTTTTTTAATGTTTAACATATTATAGTTTCAGTCATTATTGTTAGTGATTTTAAGTGTGTCAGTTATGGATCAGTGGTTGAAAACAGGAAGAGTTAAAAAACCAAAACTTGATGTGGATTATAACCCATCACCAAGTACCTCTCACCACGTGTCTGCAGCTACGAGCACACCCGCACCGGGAGGTAGTAAGAAGGTGTGCGCCTCAGACACTGCACAGAAGGGAAGGAAATGCCCTGAAGAGTGTATTAATATGGGTTTTCATGTGTAGGGGTGACGACTGTCCTAAGGCTTTGTGTGTTGTGTGTGTGGGGAAATGTTATCCAACGGTTGCATGAAACCCTCTCTGCTCATGTGACATACAGAAACTAAACATCCTGTGTACAAAAACAAAGAAATACATTATTTTGGGTGCTTAGGAAAGCTTCCAACTGTTACTTCATACGTGATATCAGGAAAGAAAATCAGAAAGCAGTTGAGGCTTCATATCATAGTGTTTATTGCATAGTTGAAGTGTTAAAAATCACACCATAGCTGAAGATTTAATTTCTCCTTGTATTAAGGATACTGGTTTTGTATTCTTACTGTTTGGGGAAGAATATGTCCGCAAAATTAATACTATCTCTTTTTCAAACAATACAATGTCTTGACAAATTCAGGAAATGTCTGACGATGTTGAAGCCGTAGTAGTAGATGGAATTAGAAAAGGTAAATTATTTTCCATCCAGGTCGATGAAAGTATACATGTTGCTAATTTATCTATTTTGCTCATCATCGTGAGGTACTTGGTAGGAAAAGAAATTGAGCAAAACCTGTTGCTTTGTTACCCATTGACAGAGCATACCACAGGCAAAGATATTTTTAATGCCATCAGTGTCATTTCATTGAAAAGGACATTAGTTGGTCGTGTTGTTGTGGCGTATGCCCTGACGGAGACAAGTCTACCTCAGGTGGTTTTATAGGCCCACGCGGCTGAATTAAAGAGGTAGCTCCCCACGTACCACGGGGTCACTGCTGTGTTCATGGACAACGTCTTACAGCCAAGCCTCTTCCAAGTGAACTGAAAGATGTTCTTGATGAGGCTGTAAAAGTTGTAAATTTTGTCACAACCACAAAACTCCAGATTGTTTAAAAGCTGTGTGAAGAAATGAACAGCATTCACAGCACATTCCTTTTGCACATGAAGGTCAGGTGGCTGTCCCGTGGGAAAGTATTTACGTGGATGTTTGAACTCAGACCTGAAGTCCAGGTATTTTGAAGACCATGATTTCCCTCTTGCTCCAAAGTTTCTGGGCAGTGATTGGCTTCAAAGTTTTGCATATTTATCAGATTATTTTTCTAGAAATAAACAAATTCAACTTGGGACCTCAAAACAGCTCAATCACTCTATTCAAAATAACTGACAAAATTGAGTCAATGATTAAAAAACTGGACTTTTGGAAAACGTGTATGGAAAGAGATCAGCCTGAAGTTTTTGAAACTCTGCACAGCTTCTTATCTGAGAATGATTTGCACCTACCCCAAAACAAGGAAGAGAATATTGTGAGTCACTTGGAAGGTCTTAAAGTGTCCTTTTCTAAGTACTTCCCTCAACACGGAAAAGAAAACAACTATAGATTCACAGGTCCTTTCAAGAAACAATTCCTCAAAGAAGCTAAACTATCAATCAATGAAAAAGAGCAGTTAATCAAACTTTCAACCAATTCTTCTTTAAAGTCTGATTTTAAAAGAAAGCATCTTATTACCTTCTGGGTAGATGTCAGTGAGGACTATGAACAGCTCAGTGAGAAAACACTCAAATGCCTCTTGCTGTTTACTAATACTGAACTAGTGGAGAGAGCTTTTCCTTCTTACACCTTCATAAAAAATAAGTACTGCAACAAGTTTAATGAAGGTCAGATTTAAGACAGTATTTTGCAACTTTTGAGCCTGATTTCAAGATGCTAAGTGCAGCAAAGCAAGTTCAACAATGTCACTAACAATGTTTCAATAGGCTAGTGATCTGCGTAGCAATTACTACAGACATTTCAGATAACACAAATATTATTACTAATAATAAATAAAAAGTTTTTAAATACTTGATCATCATTATCAATGTTATGAATATTATAAAATTAAATCTGTGATTAGTGTAGTAATTTTTCTTTCCTAACCTATTACCTCATTTCCCCTATTTTACATTAAGATAGGCACTGAACAAGTGTTTTAAAAATGAAGGGTATAATTTATAGAAATGGGTTTAAAAGGGATGCACAAGTGGAAAAAGGCTAGGAATCACTGACCTAAAGGAACCCTTGGCAGGGGGATTAACACAGTCAGCTTGTCGATGGCCCTGGGATTAATATTCAAAATGCCCTTCTAGGTAGCAGCTGTCCAACAGATGGGTAAGCCCTAATTCTTTAGAGAAAAGGTCTTATTATCACTAGCTTCTGCTCATCCTGACAATATTTTAAATTCCTACACAAATCTGGAAAAAAAAAGGCAAGATGGTTAGCCTTGAAATATATTCTATGTTTTCTTTCCTCGTGAATTTGATTTGTTCATTAAACTCTCACCTATGACTTTCATTAATAATGCTGAGTTTTCAGGCTGGCTGGTGGGGGGTGCGGGGAGATGACTGCCTATTGGAGGAAATATTTCTTGGTGGAGGTCAAAATCAGCCCCCTGGTAGATGGCGTGAAGTCGAGACGTGTCTCTTTGGGGTAGGAGAGCAGTAAGCAGTCATGGGCAGCATGGGACAAGAGTGTGAAAAAAATCAGAATAAACAGATCTATTTCTGGTGCTTTCTTGTAGAGACAATTATCTGAAATTCAAAGCACAAGTAACTCAGCCTTTCTTTTAACAAACCCAAACAACTTCTTGTCACACAAGAAAGTGTGTTTGAGGCACTGGCTAAGCACAGAGTTTTGGTTTTTTTTTTTTAATGTTCCTAGATATAATTTTATTACAGCAATTGACACACACGCATGGCCACCACCCACCAGCTTTTTGGACACTGATCTGTTTGGCTGAGGGGGAACTTCTGGCCTGGGGGCTTGACTCAGCAATGACCATAATCTCCACCCTCCTGAGGCCATGCTGGCCAAGTGGATTAGTGGCCAAGCCTCTGGGGTCTCTGCAGAAGGGAGTTCAAATCTCCAGCTTAGGTCATAAGTAAAGATGAAGGGGCTGGCCTAACAGTTTATCCCTCTTTGTGGGCAGTGAAAAGCACAGCGAGTTCTGATTATTAGCCTTGTCCAGAAGTACAGCTAGAAAGGCAGTGAACTGATCTCCATCCAGAGAAACTGGCCGCGGCCCACAGGCTCCTGCCTCTGAATTCACTCTGGGCTTTTTCAAAGGCAATGCGAGTTGGGGTTTGTTGTTGTTGTTGTTTCAAAGGGCATCACAGTGTGATTGTTCACTGGCAGAGGGAAGCATGTCATTTTGCAGAAGTGCCCATTTGGGCTGAAATAATTCAGTGGCGATAAAGGAGTCTGCGATTAGCAGCACATTGTGAGAGCGGGACAAATCCGTTCTCTCTTGTCCTCTCTCGACAGGTGTATTTCTACTGGATTTGCCGGGACCCCAGCGCCTTTGAATGGTTTGCTGATCTCTTACTCTCGCTGGAAACACGCATGAGTGAGCGAGGGAAAACCCACCTTCTGAGTTATCATATATTTCTTACCAACTGGGATGAAAACCAGGTACTGATAAGACTGAGGAGGAGCAATACTTTATCTAAGGCTAATAATACAGCACAGGAAAGAGGAACAATTCAATAGTGAGCGGTATCGTCATCTGGTAGCACGAAAGAATCATTTTGACGTTCTTAAAAAGGGAAGGAAAGAAAGAAAACCAGCTTAGTAGACAGAGCTAATCAGACTGCAGCAAGGAAAGAGCCTCCAGTTAACTGGCTGTGGAAGAGCCGAGGATGGCTAGTGAGAGACAACCCCAGGTTTGGAAATCCAAGGAAAAAAGTATGTCACCAAACGTTGCACGTGTCATTTTAGCAACATCAAGTGAATGTTATTGTTTGGCTGTACTGTCTTGTAGAGCTCCTCATCGGTTCTAATTCTATGCTTTGAGCGGGTTCAGAGTTAAAAAGAAAATAGGGAGTTCCCTGGTGGTGTAGTGGCTTAAGGCTTCGGCGTTGGCGCTGTCAGCGCTGCGGCCTGGGTTCGATTCCCGGTCAGGGAGCTACCCACATACCAAAAAGCAAAAAGAAAGAAAAGAAAATAATCCTCAGGTGTTTATAGTCAACATTTTATACCGTGAAGAATGGGAGCTTCTACAGAAAATAATCACTATGGTTTATCTAGAGATTTCTTTCTCTTAAGGCGTTCTTGGAAACGGTATGCAAATATGTGCATTCACCTGTGTGCCAGGTGTGTTGTGCAGTGTGTTGTATTGGAAATATTAAGGTATAGTTTACCGAAAGTAACGTATATCAAAGTACTGCACTAGGGTCATAGTTCAGTGTTGATAATATTGAATGATAACTGTTAAATTTTAAGTCTTTTTTAACTCTCCCCATATGGAAGCTAACCATGACATGATGACTAGGTTATGAAATGTATGTTCTCATCAGCACTTCTGTAGCAGCAGCTCCTACTGATATTTACTTTAAGGGAAGTGTGTTTTAGCCAAGAAGATTTGCATTAACCACTAAATTTACAAGTGAATGCATTCCTGCCAGCCAGTGAGCCCTCCATCCCTTTCTCCCTCTCTCTCTCTCCCTCCCTCCCCCACTTCTCTGACACACACACACACACACACACTCACACACACACACACACACAGGGACCCTACAAGACATCCCTGTAATCTGACTCTGTGCCTCTGCTTAAAATTTAGTAGCTAACTGAATTTTTAAGATCCTATTTGTAGTCAGCCTTAAATATTTATTCTTCTGAGATCATTTGAAATACATGTTTCTTGGGAACTAGGCTTGAAATATCTTAATGAATTAAACAGTGTTAATTATGTTTTCCAAACAAACAATTTCCTTATCCAAGTGGGCTTTTTGACTAATGACCTATCTGGTGAAGTTCGGGCAGAGCCTTTGTCTTTTGCTTGCTGGTAGCATGCTTGCTCCTCTGCTTCTCAAGTGAATTCACCCTGACTTCCGACCTGGGAATCCTCAGTCCTTTAGGAGTTGGAAGACCAGGACTCTCTTTGATTCCATGACAACACAACTCTACCCCATCCCACCACTGCCCCTTCCAAAAGTGCTGTAAGATATACTTTTTTTCTGCAAACAAGTAAATTAAAATAGATGTGTTCTTACATTTTTGCCCTGATATGTTGAAAATTCTTTAGATGCTCAAACTCCAGGAAAAAAAAATAATAATTGGTGAGTTCTGTTGGTAAGGGATCAAGACACTATCTTGGAAACAGTCAATTGTTACAGTGAATTCAACAACCTTAGAATTGCAGAACGACAAGAACAGAAGGGACAGATGGAAAAGGTATTACAAAGGGAAGCTCAACAGGGTTTGGAGATTAACTGAGCATTGGGCGGAGAAATATGGCACAGATATAACTCCCAATGCTTGAACATCAGTGATTGGTAACTCGATGGTACCAGTGCCATAAGTAGGAAAAGCCTTTTTTTCTAATAAATAATGTCCATGCTTCTTAGTAAGTACTTTGAGGCCCTTCCTGACCTGATGGCAAGCCACTTGGTCTATTTCATGCCATCATTTTCCTCCGGCACCGGAGCCACCAAGCAATGCATGTTCTCCTACCATGCCACGCACCTTCACATCTTCCCTTATAATGTCCTCTCTGCCTGACGTGTCACCGCCCTGTCCCTCCCCACTGCCTACTGCACACGATCAGTCTCCACAGCCCAGTCCCCTGTAAAGCCTTCCCAGTTCTCTTAGCATTTCTGGGGCTTCACTGGAGTCCTCTGTTTACTTCTCCAGAGCACTGTGTCTCTGTCTCCAGTCCAGAAAGGTCGTGGTCTAAGTCCTACCATTGTAGTTGTACACATGGGCTGCCCCCACTTCGATGACCAATTCCTGACAAAGCAGAGACCTTCTGTCTGCCTTCTGTGTACCTCTCCACTTGTCCTGCACTGCACACCTGTAGGATCACTCAACAATTGTACATGGAAGTAAATGGAAGTCACAAATTAGTTCTTTTCACCTATGACAATTTGAAGGAACAAAAAGAATTCTACATAAAAATGTGTTTGCGCCGTTCAAGATGCAGGACTCTACTCAGGCTTGGGGGAGGAAGTCTGGATTCATCTGTATTGATCATGTAAACTGGGACCATGAAGACGGAAGCTCTTTGGGGAGCAGTGGTCCACAGTCACTGCAGAGAGCTGAGTCTGGACACGGGGAAGGCAGCCCTTTTGAGACAGGAGAACATGATAGGAAAACAAAATGCAATGTTACTTCCTGGAATCAATAGAAGAGCCAAAGAGAAGTAGAAGAAACAGGATTTTGCAATGCAAATAGGGTCAACAAGAAGCAATGTTCAGCTTCGAGGTGCAGCTGCCAAGGAGAATAAGGCCTGAGTTGGTCATTAGATTTGGTGCTTAGTCCCAAGGACATTGGCTTCTTCTTCGCCCACAGCAGAAACCAGCTCACTATATGGCGCCATCAATCCTGCTATTAAGCAAGACAGCCATGCTGCCACTCTAATCTAGAGCTAAGACCACTCTGACTTTGAACTCCACTTCTAATAACAGGGCTGCTGCCTAGTTCCAAGGCTCAGTCCTCCACCACCTCCTCAGTTCTTCCTGGACCCTCGTCTTGAACTTCATGCCTTACGCTCTGTCTTAATAAATCTGCCCTCCTCTCGCCATTTCCCTCTGTCCTGGAGTTCTTTTCCCAAACTCAGTTCCAATCATAGTCCTGCCCTGCTGCCAGGTGGCAATGTCCTGCAGCCTGGATGTCTATGACTCTACCCTCGTCTGCAGTCAGTGACTGGCCTGGTGAGATGCTCCCATTATGTTTTGCTCGACTTCCCCACCCCTAGCTGCTTTCCTAGACTGATAAGAAGCCCAGGGAGGTCAGGCATGCAGAAGGAACCTGGGGTGAGAGCAGGCCCAACAGGTCAGGTGCACAAAGACTTAGGATGTGAACAAACAGAGCACCAAAGAGCAACATACGTGAGCTCAAGAACCATGGCGGGGTCTAAGCGATGAGCACAGGCGACACGAATCCCAGGAGCTAAAAAGCAAGTAGCTTCCAGAATTCAGCAACAACAAACCTGTCACTAGGTGTTGCTATGGCCAGACTCTCATTTATCAAGGATGCCTGGGTGCATTCAGGTTATTTGAAGGCAAATGGTTGGCACAGAGCTCCACCCACACCCCGTTATGCTTGGCCACCATGTCCTTTCTGCCGGCCTCAGCACCCTCCCTGAACTTGAACCCAGACGGTGCACATCAAATCCTTTCAACCCAGCAGGCAGATCTGACGATGCGATCCTCTTCCTGGATGGTTCCTTTCACTTTAATCGGGCAATGCCCTTCCCAGATCTCCAAGGTTTAGGAGTGTTTGAGGACAGAAGTACAGCTTAATTTGGGGGAAGCTTGGCAGAGAAAAGGAAGTAGCATTGCACTTGCTTTCCCTTAGCCATGTTCACTCTTACTCTCATCTTTTTAGAGAAAAATCTTGCCGGGTTCAGGTTACTGCACATCCACATGAAAGGCACTTTGTATCAATAGTGGCCAAGGAGGAATGCGAAGATATAAGAGATGTGATGCCTGTTCTGAAATGACTCAGTGACACCTGGCAATAAGCATTTCCAGCCACATAAAGAATGTTTTTGAGTATGAAGTCTACAAAGGACCCTAATTACTTCGTAAGTCATAGGTACCTTCTTTTTTTTCTCCTAAATGCCATCTGATACCACCATTTTTATCCTAGGCTCTTCACATAGCTTTACACTGGGATGAAAACACGGATGTGATTACAGGACTGAAGCAGAAAACCTTCTACGGAAGACCAAACTGGGACAGCGAGTTCCGGCAGATAGCCTACAATCACCCCGGGTAAGGCACCCCCTCTCCGCTGCCCACCGTGATGGAAGGCGGGGGGACACACGCTGGGTGACGTGCAGCAGTGGGCACCTTGTGTAGCATGAAGCATTGGCCTTGTGAAAGGGGGTCATGGGTTATTTCAGGAACCACAATGTCTGCTTGACTTGGCTTGTAACATCTGACAAGGAGCAATTATGTGGAGACTTTCGCACGTGAACTCAGTTAACGATAGTACGTCTTAACCTATCCGTGTTTTCACGAAATCTTTGGTCAACACAGGTGATCTCTAATCACCCAACGGGAGACTTCACTCACGTCCAACTGTGAACTGTACCCCGCATGTCCAGCAAAGCAGACAGGAAAGGTTGGAAGACCAAGCAGGGATTTAACTTGGTGGTTAGAGACCAGGGTCTGAAGCCCGAAGGCCTGCCTGTAAATCCTGGCTCTGTTGTTCCCACCAGTTTACCTGGACAGGTTATTCACCTGCAGTTGACTTGGTCTCCTTCTCTGAAAACTGCAGGTAACAACATGATAATAACCTCTTAGGCTTCCCTGGGGCCGAAATGTGTGAATGTGTGTAAAGTGCCTAAAAGAGACTTTGAATTCAGTCCACGTTAGCTGCTATCATTAATGTCATTTCAATTACTACTATAATTATTACCATTATGTACTAAACTTCTACGTAGAGGAGGAAGAGCATTTGGTCAGGGACCACAAGACAGGAGCGAAGGCTGTGCTTTCTGATTCTAGAAGTTACTGGCTATGGTACCTGACTTTGTTCAAGCTTTCGGGCTCTATTGCAAAACATGGATGATACCATTCGGTCACAGAGCTGTTTTTATAATAATTTAAAAAACAAAACAAAACACATAGTATGTTGAGTATGTTGAAGCACTTGGTCGAGTGCCAAGCGCTAATGCAAACACAACACTGTCGTTACGTGTCCCCGAAATCGGTGTTGGTGTTGAACCTCCCTCACCGCCGGCTCTTGACAGTCAGCAGGCCCTAATGCCATTTTTGTTTCCCCATTGGAGCAAAGACCCGAAGGAAGTGAGGCAGGATGCTACGTGGGTAACTGGGAAAGGACAGGGCAGCCAGTGCCAAGGCCCTGTGACAGGGGACACTGTTCCTGGCCTGATCCAAAGGGCCAGTGAGGTTAGAACCGATGGGTGAGAAGGAGTGCAATGGGAGAGGCCAGTGAGGCGAGGTGACTGGGTGACAGTGATGGGTCACCATAAGACTTCAGGTCTGATTGTGAGCAGGGAGGCCACGAAGCCGTTTGAGCAGAGAAGTGATACGACCCCTCTCGGGTATAACGGGATCACCTCCGGCCACCGGGACAGACAAGACTGTGAGGGCCCCCAGGCAGAGGCGAGCGGTGGTGACCGCTGGGACTGGGCGCAGCTGAGAACAGTTCGATGCTGGATGTCTCCTGCAGGCCGAACTCGCAGACGGTCTTGATGGGAGGCGGGCGCGGCCCAGGCTAGAAGGGACTTGGCACTCACTAGCGTGCGGGTGACCACAAAGCAGCAGGCGGCTAGGCACTGGCCACCAGGGCTCCGGTTTTTGCTATGCTTAGCTTAAGCTGCCTGTCACGCATCCAAGTGCAGATGTCGAGCAGGCAGATGAGTATGAGTCAGGGGTTTAGGGGAACAGACACACTGGGGAGGCATCAGCGTATAAAATGCGTTGGGCACCACGAAACCGGATGAGATCACTAAAGAAGCAAACACAGACACACAGGAGTTCCAAGAATCACAGTACTTGGAGGACGGCAACGTACTCCCCGGTGGCTGTCTACAGTGTCACGTCTTCCTCACTGCTGTGACTAATCACGTCATTTAGGCCTTCCACACCCTGACCTCCTTTCTGTCCGCTTCATCAGGACTGAGCCATTAAGAGTAAATGAACATCGACTAGGGCATTTCTGACTAATTCCCGGCTTCCTGTGACTGCCCTGCTGTCCTGTCGTCTGTCCCCTGAGGTCTGGTGTTGCTGCTTTGTGGTCTTCCCTCATAGAGGTCATCGGGTCACTAAACTTTTTGTAATTCTCTCGTATTTTTTCTGCTCCAGGGGATACTTTTCTGGTGAATATTACTCATCTTTGGCCCGTTTGGCTGCTCTGTTTTGCATTTTCTCTCACATTCTCCTTGTGTGGGAGCTGTTCCCTTCCTCTCACGCTCGCACGGTCAGCGGATTTGTTAGACGCCCCTGGAGCTATGGGAAGGAGGTGTGGTGAGACAGGTGTGAAAGGAGTGGCCAGGTAGCTGCCCGAAGTTCGTACCCATGCAATTCCCGTGGTGTCCTCCTTGTGCCTGCACCCCGAAGAGCAGTGCCCCACGCTCTGTCCTGGCAGCCTGCGTGTGCAAACCTGGACCTCACACAAGCGTGTTCACTGTGCAGGCCCTGACCTCCTGACCGCACCGCGTTCACGTCGGCCCCGGGGACAGATGGCTGGAAGGAGTGCCCATGGGGACTCACACCTAATCTCAAGCTGTCCGGAGAGTAGGACTTCTGAGAAAGGCCTAGAAAAGCTTGCCCTTTGCCATCAGGACTGAGGGAGGGAGGAGGGACCAGCTGCACAATCACCCCCACTGGGGCTCAGCCTAAGATGACGGATGAGCTGGCCACGCCCCACAGCAGGTGACCCTGGGACTCCCCTGGTACCACTCCTGACACCCATGTGCTCCACTGGGCCAGGAACCCGGTTCTGATGCCCTAGCTTCTCTCTCAGGGTGGCGCTTTGAATCCATGCTGGCTTCCGGAGCCTGCGAATCGGGATCCTCTGTGCACCCCTCTCAACACCCAGGCCTGTCCCCCAGACCCCAGCTGGCCTCTGAGCCCTGAAAGTCACCACCCTCCCCTCACACCCCGAGTGTAACCATGTTATCGGTGGTTTCCTTAAAAAGATTATAGGTAGAAAACTAACGAAATGGCCATAACCAAGCTCCTATGTTACAGCCACAAGCACGGTTTTTGTTTTTTGCTATATTCTCCTTCAGGAAAAAGAACACATACATACTCATCTAATAAAAGTCTTACACTCAGTTTTCAATGATGGTGGGACCAGTGTTCCCACTTGGCAGGCTTTGGATGCAGCCACACCTTGGTTTTCAGTGTGTCCAGACAGCACCCCTCTTTGTGGTTTCGCTACACATGGCGTCTGCAGCTCAGCGGGGAGCCAAACCGCTGAGTTAGCGCCCTCCCCGCGCAAGGCAAGAGCCCGCGTCAGCATCGGGAGACCGGAGGGCCCGGGCTTGCACAGACGCCGCCGCACGGTCACGGTCACGTCTGGGGGGGCCGCGCCCGGAGCCCGTGCGCCTGGGCGGGGCGTGAAGATTCGGAACAGCTGGGAGGCAGGACCACGGCACGGCTGTCGCTGCTCTCGCTGCCCCTGTGCGGGGGTGTTCCTTCCTTTTCCGAGGCTGTCACCAAAGTCTATTTCAAAAACGGACGTAAAGCCCGGTGGGACTTTGCGATCTAAGCTCCCTCCCCCACGGAAGGCGGCGATCCGAGCTCCCTCCCCCACGGAAGGCGGCGATCCGAGCTCCCTCCCCCACGGAAGACTTCATCTCTCCCTGAGTAGAAGAGGCCCCCAGGTTTGTGTGTCAGGGACTCAAGCCCCGACAGCTTCCTCCCTAGGCCCAAATTTCTAATAGCCTGCGTCTCTCGAATACTGCAGCTTGTTATCTAGCTTCAACTACTGATGTCCCCTAACATTAGACACATGTAGGCAAAAATTAATTATCACTTTGTCCCTGGAGTGCCTGCTCCCTGGGAAACGAGTCACCGATGAAGAGCTTAGCACCACCCTTCCAAAAGACTTCTTAAAATGACCTCCTTAAAATCATTTTGTTTTCTGCTGTGCCAAAGAAGATTTATGTTTAATGAAGCTTTTAATGAAGAAGTCTCAGAAAGAGAATGCCA
This sequence comes from Lyroderma lyra, assembly GCA_004026885.1. Taxonomy (NCBI): domain Eukaryota; kingdom Metazoa; phylum Chordata; class Mammalia; order Chiroptera; family Megadermatidae; genus Lyroderma; species Lyroderma lyra. The sequence continues at coordinate 116,081 of PVJL010001404.1, forward strand.
ATAAAATCTAATTTTTAAACAAGAAAATTTAATATGAAGAAGTATTTCAATATCCTGGCCTTTGTCCAGATATAGATGAAAGACACAATCCAATTAGGCTTCTGTACAAAGGACAAAGTAACATTAATTTTCCTCAAGATGGTTATTAAAGAGATAAACAGTATGTTTTTCCCTGACTTGTCAAGGGCACGTCTGTTCCCAGGCCTCCTTGGCCGCTCTGACAGGCCGGGTCGGTCCTGTCATTAGCTCCTATCTCTTGGCAAAGCTGGGTCGGAGGGAATGGCAGGGCTTGTGAGTGGCCTCAGAGGAGCTGCTTTGTTCTGAGGGCCTTTGAAGTGGGCTCTCCTCCGTTTCGATTCATCAGCGCAGAGCCAAGGATTCGTGGGGCTTACTCTTTTAAAAACATTTACCTGTTCCCTCAAAGCTGGAGTTGGTTCTTGTTCTAAAAAGGAGTTTAAATCAAAAGAATAAAAGAAAGAGGGGCAAAATACTTTTTTTTTCCATAGCACATGAAAAACAGCACCAAAAATAAAGCTTGAAGGGAAGCAGATCAAAGAGAGTAGTGCGGGCTATAAAGGAACCAGAAAATTGCAAAAATAACAGTAATAGAGAAACAAATTGATGGGCATCCAAATGAATACAAATAAGGGACAGGGGGGGGAAATTAAAACAGATCAAAGACCAAAAGTTGAAAATGGGCAACTGTATTCTATTGTTTTTATTTACAATTAACCTTTATAATTATATCAGCTGTTTTACAAAAACACCGGGGTAGTCTTAAAAGAAGATTAACACACAGTCAGTGGATGTATTAAAAAGTGTCTTTGATTGACAGGCCCAAAGTCACGTGCATGTGACAACTGGTAGGCACTGCCTAATTGACAAGAGCACAGAAAAGTACTCCAAACACAAAACCGTTCTCCCAATTAACATACAGGTCTATCAAATACAGGTATTGATAGTCATCTCACCCATCTATAGAAAAGTGTATCTTCTACAAAATAGAAACCGCATGTCATGTTTTTGGTAAACATTCTCACCACGTTCCCAAGATTTAGACACATACTCGGAAAATCAGCAAATGGTTTCCGAGAAGGGAGACAAAACGAAAATAAATATATTTTTGTCACATCTCGCTACTTTTTTTGATAAGCACACCTTGTGCGTATACGCAGCCTTCTGGATGTATGGATCAGTTGTTTTTAATTAACTGAATCAGATGATTTTCCCTAAGACTTCAATCTTTGGTCTTACACTTCACACATGTATAGTTTGCCACTTTTGACTTATCTCCTAACAACTTCGCCATGCCCTGTAGGCAGAAAACGTTATATAATTAATTACCATAAAAACTCTGAAGAGGTGGCCATTTTTTCATTACTTCACTAGAAGTGTTTCTTTTGTCTGGAAGGAAGACATAAAGAATAAATGGATACCAGCATGTGTTAGAACAGTCCGACCCCACCCTGCAGTGATAGGGAAGGAGGTGACCATCAGACCGGGGGCTCCTAATCCAGACTGTATGAATGTTTTCTACACCCCCCATTGTTTTCAGAAATGTAAAAATACCTTTATACTAAATTGAGGAAATGTGTCCATCTGGACCCACATTTGCTGTGTGCCTACCCTTCCCTTCTCATTTGTACGTGCATATGTGCAAAATGTTTTTTTAAGAAATTAACATTCTGATTATGGCAGACAAGGCCCTCTGTCTAACAGAATATCCTCAACATTCATTCTGCGACTAAAATGGTCAGAATACTCAGAGAAACAGACTCAAATGGAAATCCCACATATGACAAATTATGTAGCCTCATGAGAAAAATGACGCCACCACACGCTTATGACTGGGGTACTGTTAGCATGTTTAAATAGTACCTTTCTGCCAGAGGACATCAGCTCTCACTTACAATCAAGTAAAGACTCAAGGAAAACTATTGGCATTGTTACCCCATTTGTGGTAGAGGGGACTAGGGAGGTGGGTGAGCACAGGGTAGGTTTCTCACTGCTTTGCAAAGGTTCTTGGGTGATTATTATCTATCAAATCATTAGCTATGGCAAAAAATGTTAGGATATTTCTATATGAAGTTATATATATTTTAGCATTTCATCAGAGAGAGGGAGGGGACAGGATTGGCAGAAAAACAGCTCCACCATTTCCAGGCATCCAATGCTACAAGTCAACTACTTTCATTTCTCTCTGCTTTTTGACCATCGAAGACAGCATCTTTACCTACTCTCCTCAGAGCTGAGCACAGGGACCGTCCTCAGCAAGCAAAGGGCCAGTGAGGAGGAGGAGAGAGCTGGGACAAGCGTTCTAACTCTTGGGCCAGAGAAGATGGAGTTGGCGGGAAGAGGGCCGAAGTGTCACTGCAGTGAGCTAGCTGTCAGGGCTGCCTGCAGGTCCTAACAAACCACTGAATAATCAGGCTGCCGCCCATCAACTGCAAGGTGGGTTAAATAAAATAAAATAAAAAAACTGGCCACACAATTATCATCCGTGGTTATGAGAAAGAAGGTGTTGTACAAAATATAATTACGCAATGAATCATTTGGAGGCATTTCTAATGAAAAACATTCTTTAGGAAAGAGTAACCACAAGTTGTGTCCCTTGTATGATGGATACTAAGTTGGTAGCTCTCCTTGTCTCCTTTCAAAACCTTCATAAATCCACAGGAAGCTTCTGTTTATTGATTTTATTTGCAGAGAGCACTCAGGGTATAAAGTAATTTGATTTTTTTTTTAAATGGAGGTTAGGGTCTGCCCCTACAGGGTTATAACTTACCAAGCATAAAAGTCAACACATAAAAGCAAACATACAATTTAAGGAGAGGAGGGCTCGAGGCAGCAGAATCTGGGAATCCAGCAAGACGGGGCAGCAACCCCTGAGTGCACCCATTCTCCAGTGTGTCTCCTCATGGGTGACATTTCGAATGGCTGTCACATGTGGCACTGCTGAACTGTTTTGAAAAACACATCAGCCCCACAGAGAAGAGATGACAGTCATTCAGCAAATGGGGGGGAGGGAGGATTTTCTTTGCTGGAGTTAAACATAATGCTGTAAATGGTAACCATCTTGGTAGCTTGTGTAAAATTTGTCCCTTTCTCATCCAAGTCAGCAGCTCAGTGTGATCCAGGCCGCGGACACCCCTGACCCACCTCCTCCAGCCTGGCGGGCTGTAAACCAAAGAATGATGCCTTGTGTTTCTTCATTTCTTTTACAGAGAAACTTTGTCTTTTAATTCTAAGCAATCATGGGTAATTAAACTTTATAGAAGGAGATTTTCTTTACCAGCCCCATTAGAGTTCTGCCGTACTAGTCCATCGCCTCATAAAAGAAGAAAATGCTGGTGCACCTGTCCCTTCACCACTTCGTATGGATTCTCAGCTCCGTGATTCACAGTTGCATTTGTGACGGGAATTGCTGTCCTTGAAATCACAAATGCGGAGGAGGGTCAGCAAGGCAGCAAAAGAATGCCACGTGTGGGGACAGGGACGCGGTGAGAGGTAGTGACGGGCTGGCCTTCGGCCCTCGCGGAAGGTAGGTAATGAGTGGGTTTTGTGGGGCTTTGGTGACTGCATAACCATGGCAGTTACGTGAGTACAGAAAAGTGGGTCCTGAGCTGTGCAGTGTAACAGCCACCACTTCAAAAGAGGCTAGGTAGCTGTGGACTCGTGGGGACACCGTGGGGATACCACGGGTACACCAGGCAGCCAGCAATCTGAATCCTGTGAAATGGAACCTTAAAGGCCCAGCATCCAGGAGATGCCCCAGGCTTCTGCAGGCCATCACCATGGCTGCAGATGGAAGGGCCATCTTAGTCTGGGGGGTCTGGGCCAGTGGGCATCTCTTTGATGACAGCCCCACTAATGGAAAAATAGCACCGCCCATAACAGCATCTCTGAACCAAGATGCAAGGATACCTGTGGGCATCAGACACAGAGCCACGCTGTGACTCCTCCCTGGGAAAGTTTTGCCTGACCCACCTATCATTCAGAATGGTTCAGTCCAGAACTCAGAAGCCCTAGTGATAGAGTGTTGACCCGGGAAGTCTGGAATCAGTGCTGGGTTAAGAGCCCACATCACACCTCCTGTTCAGGTTCGTGGGGCAGGCAGGCATCACGTGGTCATGACACAAGCTAACTGTTACTGAGAGCTCCCCCGGCGCCAAGCACAGGACAGAACGCCGTCCGTGCAACGTCTTACCCAATCCTCACTGAGTTCTAGGGGCTGGGTACTAGAACCCTCCCCGTTTTATAGATAAGGGAATGGGAGCTTTGAGGAGATACTTACCATGCCCAGAGTCACGCAGCCACAAAGTGGGGGGACCGACAGCACTCTTAACTACTGCCTTATAGTATTTCCATAAGCACTTTATACTTGCTTCATTAAGTCATAAACTCGTATTTTTCTATAGGAAATATTTTGTGAAAAAGCACTTTCTTGAATTTAGCCACGGGAATATCTTTAAAAATAGTCCTTACACATTTTAAACATATTGTCGTTTATAAATGAATCCACTTGGTCAGTTCCTTTGAAGCTAGCGTTTGAAAAGTAACTGAACCATCCACTTCTACTACGGATATTACGGATGTGCTACGTGACAGAACCACGTGAATATAGGAGCTAAGAAGAATGAGGCTATCGAGGTACTTTGCAACCAAACCCGGGTATGGAGAGGTAGCAGTGGGCTAATCCTGGGGTCCGAGGAGTCCCTCTAAGACAGTGTCTCTCCAAGTGTGACACACGACCCGGGGCCTTGATAAAGCGCCTTGCTTGGACTTGAGGCTGGGGGCCTAAGCTTTAGCAATCTGCCTAGATAATGTCACGCACAGCAAAGGAGGAACCTTTTGACTTGGACTAGAGTAACTCATTAAGCTTGTGCCAGAGGGCGGGGAAACGCTAGAAGGAATAGCACGACTCCGGGCGAGGGGCGACGTGGTCTCGGTAAGTCCATGGGGAGACACCCGAATCCTCGCACTGGGGACGGGCACTGTGTAGCTCTAAGAAGAGCTGGCAGTCTCGGTCACTGAGCAACCCTAGGACAGTCACGGTATGCAAAAATACCTCTTCAACCCAGATTTCTGCAGTCCATGAGTACACGTGGCAACTTTGGGGTGACACCCTGTCAGTGGTGTCTTCTTCCTTGCCCACGCCCCTTTCTGGCCTTCTCTGCACTCTGAAGTCAGTCCACAGGAGGAATAAACTGGGCTGCCGGGGCTCCGGTGTAAACGGCATTATCCCTGAAAGGCAGGCTAGACAGGGTGTTAGTAATGGTGAACACTGTCAAAACCTTTTCGCTCGTAATCTTGGATGACCATCCCTGGAAGGCATTTCCAATGATCCCAGCTTGCCTTCGGGAAAGCATACAACGCGGTCACCAGTATCCGTGAGGCACGCGTGGGGACAGAGGCGCGGTGTCGGCCCAGGCCCACGCAGGAAATAACCCGCAGAACCGGTTCTTCATTCACTCGACAAACGTGTGCCGAGTGTCGGCTCTGTGTGGGGCACTATCCAGGGTGTGGGGTCTGTAAGAGAGGAACAAAATGGACCGGTTCTGCGCTCACCATGGTTCTGTTCACCATCCAAGAGGATGCTAAGCACGGTCACCAGACTGACGATCCAGGCCACTTCACCCCTATATTGAAACTGCCCCCCATCCTCATCCTTGGGGCTTCACCAGCCTCAACCGTCTTGGGTTCATGCACCCGTCCGCTTCAGGGCTAAACTGGACCCTGAGGCCCCGAGGGAGACCATGGCCCGAAGGCAGGAGAAGAGCATCTGAGGGGGTGAGGACAGCGGAGAAAGCAGTACAGACAGCACGTCCCCGGCGCTGTAACGGCCTCGGTGTCACACTGTCCCGCTTCCCCCCGCAGCACCAGCGTCGGCGTGTTCTCCTGTGGGCCACAAGCTCTCTCAAGGACACTCCAGAGGATGTGCCGCTTGTATTCCTCCGCCGACCCCAGGGGGGTCCATTTTTACTACAACAAAGAGAGCTTCTAGACTTCGGAGCTAAAACCCACGTAGTGTGTAAGTGGCTACCGTCACGTAGGCCAGGGCTTGGGGAGCTTGTCCTGCTAAGGGCCAAGCAGTAATGATTGAGACCCCATGGGGGTCTCAGCGCCAGCTCTCAACTCTGCCACTGTAAGGCACCTCAGCCACAATGTATCAGTGACGCTGTGGCTGTGTTCCAACGACGCTGCATCTGCCAGTACCGAATTGAAGTTCAAGTCATTTCCTTGTGTCATGAAACGTTCTTCTTTTGATTTGTTTTCAAGGATTTAGAAATGTAAGACATCCTTAGCTCGTGGGCTATCCCAAAGCAGCTGGTAGGCCAGTGGGTCGTTTGCTGACCCCTGACACAGAGAGTCTTTCCCGAACTTCCTTTCACGCTTCACGGTACATCAGCATGGAGACTAGCAGGGCGGCCTGAGTCACGCTTGCCTCTAGGAGTCATTCCAGAGTTCCATCACCCCGATGGCAGAGACATCTGTCTTATGTCCAACCCTGATCTGTCCAGTGTCAGCGTAAGCCCCTCTTTTTGTTTGTTTTTATTTTTGTTTTGGTTTTTTATAGATCCAAGCAATCACCAGTGGGGGGTTATCTTGCATAAAACTCTTCTATATACTTGAAAATGACAACAGAATCACCCATTCCCTATCCCTTTTCTAGTCTAAACAGCACTCAATTCTTCCCCTTTCCTCCTAGGATTGTTGTACCCCTTCGGTCATTCTTGCTGCTCTTCTTGAAATCCATTTGCACTTCTTCACGTCCTTTGAAAATGTGCTGGCCAACAGTGGACATAACATTCTAACAGAAGCATGACGGGTACGGAGCGGTAGTTTAGATTTTGTATGCCGCGTGCTTTTCAATACAACTACCTTCTATTTGCTTCCCTCCGGTTTCTTTTCTCTTCCTTTCCTCCTTCCCTATTTCTTTTCACCATCTTTTAACACATACTTTTAAATACTACAACAGTTTGCTCTATTATCATTTTGACACTTAGGCTCCAACTCACCTTCTGCCTCACAAACCTACTGGGATTTTCTTTTAAATTAATTACTCCTGTTGAGCTGATCTTTCCATAGCACACAGCTGTTTGACCCCCAAAGTGTTCCCAATGTATTGTGCATACCTTCTAGTTTTTTCTACTAGTACTGACTCATTTTTTTAAAGAATTTTCTATCTAATATCGCAATATTGTTTTGAAGCTTAGCACCAGAGGCTAATACTACTATTTAGCTTAGTAATACCTACAGATTTCATAGTAATATCTAAGACTGTTCTTTAGATTTTTTAATCATGTTATTGAATCCAAGGAACTCCACCATGCATTCCTGCCACTGCCTGTTACTCTAAGCTCCCAAGTGGGAATAATTTGTGATAACTAACCTTTGAGAACAGTGCACCACCCTCGTACTTCCTTCACTTATAAATAACATGCCCTACACAATAGAAAAAGGATATAATGAAAGTACAATAGACCATATTTTACAAATGGTTCTTACACTTCTTATGCTTAATACTGTGTCATTCATTCTAACATAAAAGACAATTAGACTGGTCTGACATGATTTGTTTTACAAACTCAGGCAACCACTTAACTCTTTTAAGTATTTCTAAACTATAAATCAATCATTTCTTTTCCTTTAACCTCAGATACTGACATGGATTCTATGATTTTTAAGAAAAACATGGGGCATATTCCCTGATGTCTCAAAAGTTATTTCTAATAACTCTCCATTGCAATTTCTCAGTATCTTTATTGCTTGATGTGTATCATTCAAACTCTACTTTTAGTACACCCTGTCTTTCTGTACAATTATTAATGTTTCCCCCACTTAAGCCCAATTCAGCCTTTATAACTAGAACTTTCTACAGTCCATTCAATCTTCATTTTAGCAGGAAAATTAAATATATTAAAAGATTTTCTCTTGGTTGCATTCAATAATTATTTTTCTTTCCCTGTATATCTGAAAATAAAATGTACGCTCTAGTCAACTAATTTTGTCTAATAAATGAGAATCTACTTGTTCTTAAAGACGGATTTCATACACTCAATTCGATCTTTACTTTAGCAGGAAAATTAAATATATTAGAAGATTTTCCCTTAGTTGTATTCAATTACTACTTTTTTTTCCTTGTGTACCTGAAAATAAAATGCATTCTCTAGCCAACTAATTTTGTCTAGTAAATGAGATAATATACTTGTTCTTAAAGACAGATTTCAATCTCTGTACATTCTTCTCAATTTTATTATAAACCTAACACTGTTCTTAAAAAAAATAAATAAAGTCTTAAAAAAAACCAGATTTTGCTGCTTAAATCTCTGATGTTTGCATTTCCTTTTTAGTTTTGACCTGTAGGTGACTTCCCTACATACTATGCAGAATCTGACCTATCCACATAGAAAAAAATGGAAGAAGTTGGATTCCTTTAACACAGCAATAACACAATAGAAAACATGATTTTTTTTAAAAAAAACAAGCAAATAATCTATTCAATTTAGAAACACAAATATAGCAAACCTATACATATATTTATCAAGAATTATCTAGGATGTTTTGGTAAATGGACAATTATAGAGAGAAATTTTAAAATGTGTGGCAATAGTATGTTCCTAAATAAGAATAGCAAACATACTAAAATATCAATTTGTTACAAATTAATTAATAGGCTAAATAAAATTCCAATCAAAATTTAAATTCTCTTTAAAATGTTTTGAAATGGTAAAGTTCATCCGGGAGAATATATATGAAGGAGAAAATAAAAGCAAAAAACCCCCAAAAAACCCAAACAAACAAATGTGAAAGAGAAAAGAAACAAAGGAAAGAAAAGGAAGAAGCGTGGAGAGAAAGAAGAGAAAGAGAAAAGAACAAGAGAGAACGGAGGGGAAGGGAAGGGACAGGAGAGACAGAAAAGGAAAAACTCAACATCCAGAAGCATCACTGTGAAAGAGAAGACCCTCGAGTAGCCACACAGAAAGAGTTAAGTTCCCCACAAATGAATGAACAGCATCCATCTGACAGCTGCCTTCTCCAAAACAGCAATGGAGACCAGATGATACTGAAGTATCTTCAAAGTGCTGAAGGAACATAACTATCCACGGAGAATTTTGTGCTCAGTGGCCTCATGACTCAAAAATGAAGGCAAAACACAGATATTTTCAAAGAAAAGAACAATGAAATTTATGTCCCTCACTGAATCGACTTCAAAAGGATGATTTAAGGGAGGAGGAAATTCAATTAATCGGATACAAGAAGCAGTGATGAGCAAAGAAACTGAAAAACATTTTGTCCAAATCTCTGAGCAGTGACTCTAAAAGAAAACAAATGATTACTTCAGAAGGAATGTTAAAAAAAAACAAAACTAGGATACTGGATGACAGTAACAGGGATGGTGGGAGGATGACACTGGAGTTAAGGCATCCCAAGGTCCACATACTGTTCAGGAGGACATAAGTAATACTGGTTTAATGTGGCCTTTGTTAAGTTCTATAAATAACTTGAGAGAAATCATCTTAAATACATTCCTTGCTCACCACCATTCCTTTTAACCTAACTTCTCTGTTCTTAATTTTTTTTTAGCCTAAACTACTCCTTTGTTGGATTAGCTGTCAAGCAATATGTTTTAGGAATTCATGAGTGTTCTATTCCCTGATATAATTTATATTTCAGGATGTCAGCCTGATCCCTTTCATTCAACTGGTGGTGGTTGCTTTTGGACCACATTTTCTTCTCCGGAGAACTCTGTAGAGATGAGGATTACTCCAGTGTTTTTTGGTCACTGAAGATTGCTGTGGTGAAGTATGAGGCCAATTTCATTCTTTCCCCCTTTGTAAATAAATGACTTTTTTATTTTTTTTGGCCTGGTCACCACCATAATTCTTCTTTATCTCTAAAGTTCACAAATTTGGGGTATTGAATATTCCATGTAATTTTTTCCTGTATGACAGTGTGTTTTGTGAACATTTTTTCTTCATTTCAGGAAAGTTTCTAGTATTGGGTCTTGGAATACAGTCCCGTTTCCTTTGTTTGTGTCCCTATTTCAGAGACATCAATTATCCTCATATTGGATCATTCTTTTCTTGTTTCCATCCCATTGGTTTTTCTAATTACTTTAATCTCTTGGTCTCTTTAATTTACTTGTGGCTCCACCGACTTTATTGCTGATCCGCCATTTCTTTCTGAAACCTTAGAGTCAGATATGTTTTGGAATTCAAAATTATTTTTTATTTTAGAAAATAACAAATGTGTATTTCATATAGTGTATAATACTCCCAGGAGAGTGTGGAGCAGTACTCAGTACTCAAATCTTTAATTTTTTTTTTATTTTAAAAAAGTGTAATATTAATACTCAAATTAAGTAGGGTAAACAAGGGTCATAAAGAACTTCACACTGTTCAGGACAGGTTATGCTGACCGTGGCGGGGGAAGGGGTACCAAGAAAACCCTCTGATTTTTCTTAGTTTTTTGGATTTCAGGGTTTCATTTTAGGGAGAGATGATGGGCTTGGGATTCAGCCTTCAGCAGGGTTTATTCTATTCCTTACTGTTTACAATGCTTCATTAGTTCTGTAAAGATGCTCCTTGGAGCTCTGATGCATTGTTACCTTAGGCCTGCAATAATCCCTGTAGATCTTTCTGTTGTTTTATAATTTTGTCATTTTTCTCTACCTTATTAATGTTCTCATTAAGTTCTCCATTACATGACACAGTGCTGAGGAATTACATGAGTTAGGATTTCGACTGCTCAGTTGTGTTGTGGTTTTTTCTTCTTGGCCACAGCCTTTTGCCTTTCTCCCCGTAGTTTCTCCACACGGTTGCTATACTCGTATATTTTTCCACCTTGCTCATGTTCATTGACTCGGTCCAGACATTTTATTGGTTCTTCCATATTGAGAGTAACTTCTTGAGTGATTTATTTTTTTTCTGCATCATCTCTAAAACCATGTTTTGTTTCTCTCTTTTTTTATACCAAAAAGAGTTACTGAGATGTAATTCACATACCATAAAATTAAGCCACTTTAAGGGTGCTACTGAAATTTGTTAAACTTATTTACAGAATTATACAATCATTACCACACTCAATGTTAAAGCATGTTTACCATTACCAGAGAAAACCCACGCCCATTAATGGTCACAGCACAAAATGTACACTCTACATTCCAGTACATTTTTGAGTGCATCATGTTTTCTCTTCTAAAGACTTTAGGTAGTTCCCATTCAATCCACTTTTCTGACATCTGGTATACCAGAGGAGCGGCTGGGCTGGAGCAGGGTGTAAAAGAGGATCGGGAAGCTCAGCTCGGCTGGTGTGCAGACTAGATTAGGTTCCCTGATCTCATTTTCTGAGAGCATACTGAGTGGCCTCTATCTTCGTTCACTCCAACTAAATGGATGGGGGAGGGAAGTCATAATGCATTTGCATGAGGGGGTACTCACAGGCTTCCGACCCTTTCTTTCAATTAAATGTGAAGCTCGAATCCTCCTTTTCCAACACAGAAAGTCAGCTCTATTGATTTCTTTCCCTACTCATTCATCACTTCTGAACAGAAGAGGGAAAACATAAGGATACCCACCACTGCTGCCCCCCCGGCCCCCACCCCCGCTACGGCCTTCACTTCTCTCCAGAAGAGAGAGCATCAGTGACTCCTAAGTGGGACTTCAAAGGACTAGATGAGGTGGAAGCCACGTCACACTGCTGGTCTCCATTGTGTGCCATGATCCTCTGTTCCTTCTCTGTGCACAAGCTGTTAAAATTTATTAGATTAGATTTGTCTTGTCTGTGGGTGAGTGTGTGTTGCAATATCAACAACTCTCCATAGTCAAATGTCCATACATTCTAATACAATCCAGTTGGATCGTTATCTGCACAACTGGAACTATTTTCAAGGCCCACCATAACCTCGTAAGGATATGAATTTCAACTCCTTTGTACTGTTAGCAGCAAGGGAACCAGGTGAGCACTTCTCCCTTCTTGAAACACATCCTTCTTTTGACTTCGGTGATTGTTTTCTTTTTGGGGGGGGGGGGTTGGGGGTGGGGGTGGAGGGTAGCTCCCTGGCTGGGAATCAAACCCAGGCTGTGGCGTTGAGAGCGCCGAAGCCTAGCCACTGCACCACCAGGGAACCTCTGGTGACTGTTTCCCACTCTGGCATCTCTGTCCAACTTTAAAGTGTTGGATTGTCCTAGGACTTGGTCACGGTCCTTCTTCTCTTTTTCTGTCCACCCTCTTCCCTTGAGTGATATCATACCATCCCTCTTCTCTTGAATAATGTCATAAATTCCCAGTGCTTCAAACACCGTCTGTCTTCTGATGAATACCAAATTTAAAACTCTAGCATAAACTTCTCTGGATTCCAGTCCAACGTATCCAACTGCCTACTCCACCACTGGAGGTATAATCGTCATCTAAAATTTTGCATAGCCACAACCAAACTCTTCACTTTTTCTCCTCAAAATACTGCCCTCCCTCCAGTTTTTGTTATTTCAGTTAAGGGCACCCAAATGCCTAGGCTAAAAACACTACCTCTGAGTCTTCTTTAATTCCTTTCTCACACCTTCAAACCCCTACTCCACACTACGGTTTCATCATCTTAACTGTTCCACCTTTTCCTATACACATTTCAGGAAAGCCCCAGTTGTGCTTTTGTGACCTCAGATATGTACAATAATAATTTCCAAATTAATGCCCTTGCTTATGTATTGATATTCCAACTTGAGACAACTTGTTCGCATTTACTGGCAAAGTTGGTCCACATTACGGTATGAATACAGCCCTGCTCGGCGGGTTAGCGTGTCCTTCCCTTTCCTGTTTCCATCTGCATTGGTTACCTCATTATCCAATAACCAAAAGTGTCCCCTTAGACATCCACCAGCCATTATCATGCTAGATCTTTTTATATTTTTTCTTTTCTACAATTCTTAAATTGTTCTCCCTATTAAATTTCATAAGAATATTTGCAGCCTCTAACTTACTTGCTCCCAGTCCTTCCCTTCAAACTGAACAGAAGAGATGCTCTGTTAAGCATTAGGAATCCTGAATACTTTGAAATGATTATAAAAATTTCCAACTGATGTTCAAGATAACAGCTTAATAATGACCCAGTCTCGATTTCCTGATTCAATTAAGTAACCTCCTTAACTAAGGAAAGGACCCTCATCATTACATTTTTATGTGACAATCTTGTGCATCACCTTCCAAATCTCCAGCCAACTTACTTCAAACTTCAATTTTACTTAAAAAAAAAATGTTTAGAAGAGTAAGAACAGCACCAAACAGTATTAGGGTGCCAGTGCATAATTCTAACAAAATATATGAAACTTTTATGAAGAAAATTACAAAACTCTATTAACCATATCCACCCCACACTAACATGAGCAGAAGGGTGCCCCTTCCCTGTCTCCCTACCCCGCCCAAGACTGGGGGATGGAGGCCTGCCAACTTTTCAGGCTCTGCACAGAGGCGAGGGAGAATTTGTGTGGGGGCAGAGGGTAATGATACAGAGAAGGGAGCTGAAGGAAATAATTCTTAAATCTGCATATGAAGTCCTGGGCAAATTCCCAAGTGGCTAGTGTGTGAAACCCATCAGAATCAACACAGCCAATGATTAGAGAATTGGACACTGGTGAGGAATACCACCCAGGTTCAGACTGGCCTGCATGGTAGACCAGAATAGCATTGCAAAGGCTTTGGAAACTAAATCGATATTGGAACCACAAACCACAAAAGTAGGCCAGGATGTGTGTTCTGAACCTAAACCTGTTAACTGCCAGCTAAAATAGAAGATCTAAATAAGAACCAGAGTGTCATAACATTCTCCTCAAAATGTATAGGATGCAATCCAAAATTTTTGTCATGTAAAGAACTAGGAATATCTCAACTCAAA
>PVJL010001404.1:130071-267599 GCA_004026885.1 Lyroderma lyra
AAAAAAAAAAAAAAAAAAAAAAAAAAAAAAAAAAAAAAAAAAAAAAAAAAAAAAAAAAAAAAAAAAAAAAAAAAAAAAAAAAAAAAAAAAAAAAAAAAAAAAAAAAAAAAAAAAAAAAAAAAAAAAAAAAAAAAAAAAAAAAAAAAAAAAAAAAAAAAAAAAAAAAAAAAAAAAAAAAAAAAAAAAAAAAAAAAGGAAACCAACAGATTCCAACACCAAGATGGCACAAATGCTGGAATTCTCTAACAAGAATTTTAAAGCAGCAATCATAAAAATGTTCCAACAGACAACTGCAGTCACTAGTGGAAACAAATGGAAAATTCGACAGTCTTAGCAAAGAAATAAAAGCTATAAAAAGAACCCAATGCAAGTTTTAGAACTTAAAAATATAATAACTGGAAGAAAAAAAGTACTCACTACATGGGTTTGTGGTGGGTAGAACAATGACCCAAAAATGTCCACATTCTAATTCCTGGGACCGGTGAATGTGAGTAGGAGGTTACTGCACAAAGAGGAATTAAGGTTCCAGATAAAATTATGGCTGTTTTGACATGAATCCTTTGAGACTGGAAGATCACCTTAGATTTTCTGGGCGGGCCCAATGTTATCATTAGGGACATTAGACGGAGAAGAGGGAGGCAGAGAGTCAGTCAAAGTTGGAGAAGACGTGATGAACGTACAATTGATGGCTTTGAAGACGGATGGGGCCACAAGCCAAGGAATGTGCGCAGCCTCCAGGTGGAAAAGGCAGGGAAACAGATTCCCCCAGAGCCCTCAGCAGGGAACCCCGCCCCACTAACACCTGGATTTTAGTCCAGTGAGATCCATGTTGGAGTCTGACCTCAAAAATACAAGATAATAAATTTGTGTTGTTTTAAGCTGCTAAATTTTTAGCAATTTGTGATAGCAGCAATAGGTGACTAATACAGATGGACAGGTAGGATATCACCGGTATATCAGTTCTCTTCAAAACAATCTGTGAGTTCAAAGTCATTTCAATGAGATGTCCAAAAAGGCATTTTATGAAACTTGGTGGATTCACTTAAAAAGTGTTATTTAGAAGAACAGAGGAATAAGAATAACCCAGACAAAATACACTAACAAAAGTCATCACACTTCTCCATAAAGGGCCAGGTAAAAAATATTTTAGGCTTTCTTGGCCACCTGTGGCCTCTGACTACTGCTTATTATTCAATTCTTTAAAAATGTAAAAACCATTCCTAGTTTAAGGGCTGTGTACAAACAAAGGACCAGGTATACTCATATTGGCCCATGGGACATAGTTGCTGATCCCAGAATTAGAACAACATTTGAATAAGCCTCACAATCTCATATTGAGAATAAAAAAGTTATTGATGAGTATATGCAGTGTGGAAGTACTCAAATAAGACTATTAAATATGCAAAACAATATTATTTGTCTATACAGACACATATATAATCACATGCAAATAAGTACACAGACATTAAATTACATGCCTCAAATGCAGAATTAAACTACACCCATTACTTGCACCAGTTATTTGACAAGAAGGAACAGAGAATGGACAGATGGAAGGCGCCAGTCGTCTCAGTAATAGTTATTTCTTAAATTGGATTTTGAAGTTAGTATTACATATGCTGTAATTTTGTGTGCACCTGATATGTTTCATAATATTACAATATTCTTGGTAGATTTTTGCTCTGCTAGGCAAGGGGTGATTCCTCAACTTCTCACGGGACAAATGGATTTTCCTCAGTGGATGGAGTTTCCCAAGTTTATCCTCGCTGAGGATCCTGCACACCTATCCCACACACTCAAGGTGAGATTTTGGACTCGGTTTTCTGGAACCAAGGAGAGCAGGTCCAATTCATCATGGTGTCTGTGATAAGGAAGCCTGGTTTGCCTCTCAGTGACAGACGTCTCGATAGTTTCCAAAAGTGTGTGGTGAAGGAAACCCAGACTCTCTCAGCCTCTCCCACCACGGCCATCCCTCAATACACGATCACTGGTCCCAGTCACGTGGGGACTCAGATTTTCCAGGACTATGCACTAAAATGCTGCAGCCCACCGATGTCCTCTTCTAATCCCCTGTATGTGTGGCCACAGTCACACGCTACAGCATTCTGGGGACCTCCGCCTCACCTGTATGCACTTACTTCTTCCAACTTTGGAGTAAGGGTCAGAGGGTGGTAGAAACACAGGACAGACAGAAAATACGAGGTGGGGTCTGGACAAACATTCTGAAAGACAGCAGATGGAGGGCTGGGAGGCAGGCCCCACCGAGGGCACAAAACAGCTGGGCATGCAAGGCAGAAGGTAGTGCCCAGGGAGGATCCGTGGGTCAGGCAGCAGTGGACATTAAGCCTCCCAGGAAGAGACAGGTACCCTCCGGGAGGGAGAGTAGACCAGCGCAGTGGAAATCGGGGTGGGCAGCAGGTTGGGTTGGGAAGGGCAAGTGTCAACAACAGGAAGCTTCAAACCCACCGAACAGGGGGCACGCTATACAGGGCGGGGTGTTGGAGGCAGAGATCCCCGGACTCGCATGAGGATGGCAGGGCAGCAAAAACCAAAACAGAGTTCAGTTCCTTGTAGCAGAGCACCCAGGAGCCCAGGGGCATCGTAGGACTCTGGGGTCTGGGAAGCTGGCGTTCCAAGCGCCGTGGCGATGGGGCTATTTAAATCCTGCCCATCTGTCACCAGACTCAGTCCAGGAACCAGGGCAGCGCTACGCCTGCGGTGGCTGGGAAGGCCTGGTCCAGCCCCCGCGATCTGGGGAAGGTCACAGAAGAGGAGGGGAGGGCGGTGGCTGCTCCCGTCCTGCTTGCGCTGGCCTGGTTCGCCCGGGCCCCCTCCCGTGTCCCCCACCCCCGGCAGTAATTATTTGTACTCACATCTGCAGCGCGTTTTTCAGACTCATTGCTGGTACAAAGAAAGCCTCACAGAATAAAGTTACGTTACTGTGTTTTCCAAATGGTGCATCTTTGTCTGAAAATTGCTTAAGTTTTTGAACTGTCTCCCCGTCCGGCGTGATTAATGTGCTGCACGGGGGGAGCAGCAGAGTGAGCGGCGAAGTAGACTCGGCGCCAGCTCACCCAGAGGCGTTTATCTTTGCGTTTTCCCCCTGGTGCCTGCGCTGAGCCTGAGGGTGAGCTGACACTTTTTTTTCCTTTTTAACAAATTAAGTTTTTTTTTTCCTTTTTCTTTTTTTTCCTTTTTTTTTGCGTGTGTGTGTGTGAAGAACGCTGAAGGGAATGAGCAATGTCTGCAGCCTGCGATTCCAGCTGCCGTGGCAGGCGACGAGGGGACAGGTCCCCGCGGATTCGGAAGGCTGGCTCTGACCGGGTCGCAGCGCAGTAAGGCTGGCTCTGCCCGACCCGACCTGCCCGGCCCGACCTGCCTGGCCTGCGACCTGCCTGCCGCGTAGCTCCCAGCTGCCCGTGGCCTCCCCTCCCCGTCTGGCTTAGTTCCGCGTTGCGAATCACATGTGACCCGGGAGGTGCTGAGGGCCTTGTTCATGCACAAGCAAGGCTGCTGTCCCCACCCGCGGAGAACCCCACACGTTATGGGGCTGAGTGCCCCAGGAGGAAAGAAACGAGCGCGCGTGAGCAGGAGCAACGGGGACACTGTGCTGGGGTGACACTGTATTCACCTGGATTGAAAACTCTTTTATTATGAACCCATTTAGGTCGGGATGGAAAACAGAGCTCCTGGGCTCCATGCCCGGCCGGGGCGCCGCCGAGGACACGGCCACGACGGCGATGTAGTGCGTCTGTGACGACTGCGTTAGTGTGCAGGGGCGTCACAGGAGATGGAAACCATCTCCGCGCGCTTAGAGGCATGGAATACTGCGGCCAGAACAGAAGAGGGACGTTATCGAAGGCACACGCGGGCTTCTGTGGAAATCACCCGCCCATCCATCTGCACAGGCACATGCTGACCAGGCCCTGGCCACCGCGGAACGACTGGGGTGCTGGCAGGAGCCCGAGCTAGCCCGCCGCCCCTGTCAGGGCAAACGCTGCATGAGACGGTGGTGTGGGCTGCACGCAGCCCCCGTCCCACTGGGCAGTGAGATCAATACACGTGGAGAGGTGGTGAGGAAGGCGAGGCGGGAGCTCCACACGAGTTGCTGAAATGATCTAACTTCTAAGGGAAGTATTCCAAAGCTTTAGCCACTCTCTCTCTAGCATTTCTGAGTGTTGCGTACAGACATGAGGGCCGTCCAGAAAGAGATCCAGCCCTAAATGCCCCGATGTTTCATATTACATGGCTGGATCTTTTCCGGACAGCACTCATATTTTAATTTACATTTTGATATGTATGTTTACCTTTTTTCATAGCACTTAACTAGGATGTCTCCGTTTCCTTATTTCAAAGACTTTCTCCATGCTGAAGCTGCACTGTGGACCACAGGACCAGAAGTGTGGGGGCATTTGTCTTCACAGCCCACCTGCAACAGTGCAGAGGAGCCTGGAGATGTTTTCACTGTCGATTCAAGCTGTAATTGGCTCCCCACTGCAGCGCTGACAACTGTCAGTGCAGGACACTGGGCACGGGACAGAGGCGACCAAAGAAAACATCAGCTCGGAGCTTTACTTGGTTCTAGAACAATGCTAAATGTTCAACAGGAGCAGGCACCTCGCCTTATCGTCAACCCCATATCCCCACTCCCTAGAGTTGGGCTTCACGGATAGGACATGCTCAGTGAGTATCTGTGGATGGATACGTGAGTGAATGAATCTGTCCAGCAAACCTGTGAAGCAGGTATCATCACCCTTTCTTACTGATGGGGATACCTAAGACTCAAAGACTGAACCCTCTGCACGTGGTCACACAATAAATACACAGTTACCCATAGTCTCCGCTAACTAGGTCTGATTCCCAAGACCAGCTTCTCCCCACATAAACCTTGTTTCTGAAGGGCGAAAGGGCCAAGCCTGTCTGCAGAGGGCTGACCACCCATGAGAGAAGCACTTGGCATGCAAAAGGCAAGAACAGATGGACCAGGGGCAGCTGTGATGAAAGGAGAAGGGGTTCAGGGAGCGCTGAGCTGGTACCTGAGATCTTCCCGGGCCCTCGCTACACTCACCCCCGGCCCCAGCTCCCTGTGTCTGGCTGCAGCTGCTAACCAGCTCATCTCCACATCTGCGACCCAATGGGGAAGGAAAGTAACTTCTCACACATAGGATTTTGACTAACCGTGTTTTTTTTTTCAGGCCAAAATAACCTAAGGGTAAGAATATAACAAACAAAAACACTTAAGCTTATGAAACTAGTTTATAAAAAACATACTTTTTTCTCATTTCTGTTCTGATAAATGTCTACCAGATGATTCTGGGAATACCCTGAACCGTTCTTGTCTTTTTTTTTTTTTTTCCCTTTTCTTGCACCTGTTTACAGTGGAGACATGTACCTCTTAGAAAAGGTCAGCCATGCCTCTGACATGGGTTAAAGCCCCTAATAGGAGGCAGGACAAGGAAGTGTTTACACAGAATCTGGGGTCAGATGCTGCAGCTGGTATGCCAGTCAAATGGGGAAAAGTCCCCCAGTTGTGAGGCTTAGAGGAGGCAATGCCATAATGGGACTCAGGCTGTCATCACCTCAACCCACTGATCAACTCTAGTGTCCTTAATAATGGGACACCACAAATTGGGTCCCTCTTAATGCAGACGACAGACATACAACACCTATGAAATATTCTTGCTAAAATGTTTAACCTAAACCTAAATGGGCCTTTAAATACAGAGGATAGAAGAACAGGTTAAATGACACCAGAAGGAAACAATCAGACAAATAGAGAAGGAGGGACATTATTAAGAATGACAGTCCTGGTCTCTTCAACAAGTAATGTTATGACTTAGGGGGGAAAAAAGCAATATTGTGCTGTGACAATCTGATTCTGCTTTAAACAAATGATCTATAAAAGACATTTTGGGGGGAGAATTGGGGAAATTTGAACACAGACTGAGTTTCAGATATTGGAGAATTATTGTTCATTTTTATCAAGGATGATAATGATGTTATGGTTATGTAGAAAATGTCCTTGTAATTCAGAGATGCATATTGAAATACTTAGGAAATATAATGTCATGATATCAGTAACTTTAAGTACTTCCTCCAAAAGAAAAAAAAGACATGAATAATTATTAAATTTAGATAATGGGTTAAGGGGCAATTCTTATTTACTCTATTTTTTAGTAAATAAATTTCATAATAAGAAAAAATTTAAAGGATGATACAATGCACGTGAACTGTTTAATAGAATTCCTGGCACACGTAAATGCTTATTAGTATTGGCTTTCATCACTATGGTTGCTGTTGTTATTTCTGGGACATCACTGCTCAGACCAGTGCCTGCCAACATCACCATCAAGGCCACCAGCAGCCACAGGCCAGTGCAGGGGTGTCGACGTGGACTGCCGTCTCCAGTCCCAGCCTGGGCTGCTAAAGCCAGTGTCACTGAGGCCTGCGCTCTCAATAACCCGCTCCCTTTCTCCTTGGCTTTTCATCACTCCCAGTGCTGCCTCTTCAATGGGACTGGAGCCGACAAGAGCCTGTGTAGCAGGCACCGTGCTGGGCTCAGAAACAGCTACAAAGGCATTCAGGAGCAAGCCGTGCTGGAGTAGGGTGAGGGTCCGAGGAAGCGCCTGACCCCTGGCTTCGCCTGCCCACAGGAAGGGACGACAGCGAGAAGGCCCGTTGCCAGCACCGCACCTCCTCACCCACTCTTCTCTAAGGAGGGTGAAGTCATCTTATTGGCAAACTCGGGAGCAAGCAAAAGGCAAGGACAGCTAGGACCCTGCCCTCCCTGTACAGGACACCTTATCTGGTACGCTTTCCACGTGCCAAAGCTTAATGACAAAGGCCCTGCGCCTACCGGGGGAGCCCAGGGTGCTGCCTGTGACTGGCTGGGTATGTCTAATTCTGGGGTTCAAGATGGAAGCCCACGTTGCCAATCCTAAGCCATGCTGTGGAGTACCATTTTCTAACTGCCGTTTTTACCTCCAGCTCCTTTCTTCCCCTTCCTCGTTTGGTTTCGAACTCTGGAGGGAGAGGGATTATCATGTGTCTACCGCCTCAAACCCCAACATCCGGGGCCAAACAATGAGCTTCTAAGTTTTCTACTGAGGTAAGTGCTTACCCAGGTTTGTCATATAACTGTGTACATTTTCTGCCCTGTAAGTCATGCAGATATGCCCAGAAAGACCTGGATTTTAAGAAAATACAGTTGATTGGGGGTTTGTGTTCTATGTGCTGTAAATAAGCACGATACACTACATATTACCAGGCAGCAAACTTAAAGAACTAGGCAAACAGGTTTTATGAAAGTCTTACATTTAAGAAATTTTCAAGTTTGAGAACATTCCAGGTGTAATTGAGTGAAACATGAACTCACCACCAGCTCTCCTAGGCATTCTAATTTTTCAAATTAAAAAGAGGAAGAGAACAAAGCTCCATAAGCTACAATTGTGGAATTAGTCTGTCCTTTAGTAATTAATCTTTTCTATGGGTTGGGAAAATGCTAAAGTTAATCTTGGAGTTGAAATGTCAGTGGCATACTGAATGCCCTCCCGGTCACCATCTTGACCTCTTCCTTGACTAATATTTCCTAGGAGGATATGTCACCAAGTTCATAAGACAAAAAAAAAAACTGATAGTGAATTTTAATTAGAGCAGAATTTTAGTTAGCTAAATAAACTAACAACTTAATACATTTTTAATTGTGATAAAATATACGTAAGATTTATCACCTTAACTATTTTTAAGGGTACAGTTCAGGGTGATTAGGTACATTCACCTTATTGTGCAACCATCACCACCACCATCTCCAGAACTCTTTCATCCTGCACAACTGAAACTCTGTACCCGATAATGAACTTCCCATTCCACCCGCCTCCCAGCCCCTAGTAACTGCCATTCTACTTTCTGTCTCTATGAATGTGACTGTTCTAAGAAACTCATAGAGGTGGAAAAGTACAGCGTTTGTCCTTTTGTGACTAATGACACTCATTTTTAAGTGGCTTCTTCCATATCCTCTGCCCTTCACTTATGCATGCCTTGTCATGAGCTTACAAGGAGGGGACCCAAAACCACCTGGAAGTATCTTCTGGAGGGAGGGCCCCTTGTAGGCGTTCCCCACTAGGTGAGTGTTCTAGGAATCCATATGCATCCATGTACCAGCTGGTGTTGTGAGAGGCTGCATTCAGCTTCAGTGAATTTTATTTTAGAGATTCTTTCAATGAGTTTTGCCCATTTCATGATGGGTGATTTACATGAACAACATGCAGCATGACAACGCACCTGCTGACACCGCGCTGAGTGTTCAGCAGTTTGTGACCAAAAACGGCATGACCCCCCATGCCCCACCCTCCCTATTCAACTGATCTCACCCTGAGCGACTTTTTTTTGTTTCCCCAGATGAAAAAAGTCCTCAAAGAAAAACATTTTGCAGATGTGGAAGAGGTGAAAAAAAACAAAACAAAACAAAAACCAGCAGAAGCACTAAAAGGCATCAAAATCGATGAGTTCAAGAACTGTTCTGAGCAGTGGGAAAAGTGTCTCAATAGGTGTAGCGCACCAAACAGTGAGTACTGTGAAGGTGACTGAAGTTTAAACGTGTAAGAATAAATACACAACTTTTTATATATAAATTCTGAATTTTTGAGGTCCCCCCGATATTTGCCTAATGACGCACCCGGCAATTGTACCAACGTGTAAGCCCAGGCTGTTTTACGTGCCCAAGACCACACTGTTCCACGTGACTTCTGTGCCTAACAGTCACCACGCAAAAGAAGGCCTCTGTGCCACGGCTGGTTTTCTATGCTCGATGTTAAATTCATAAGGTCAGAACACCTTCCAGTTTTCCGGGTACAAAAAGCTCCCTCTGCACCAATCTCTGGGAATCTCTCACATATGCAACAAAAAACTGAAAAAAGAGATGAAAGCCAGACTCAGAGCACCACAATAAGCAGTCAGGTGTCAGGCGGCAAGGCCATCAAAAGAGATCAATGTCAACAGGCAATATCACAAAGAAGTCCAACCCGAAGGGAGGCCCACCGTGCATTTTCCATAGCCCCACCGGGGTCTAGCACATGGCCACGCATGGCAGGTGCTGACCTCCACCAGCAAAATGTGTCTGGGGTATGAAAAGCATTAGGAAAATATTCCACATTCTCCGTTTTTATTGTTTAATAGTAAAATGAACTAT
This sequence comes from Lyroderma lyra, assembly GCA_004026885.1. NCBI lineage: Eukaryota > Metazoa > Chordata > Mammalia > Chiroptera > Megadermatidae > Lyroderma > Lyroderma lyra. The sequence continues at coordinate 139,259 of PVJL010001404.1, forward strand.
TTTAATTTGACATCTTAACTCAGTCATCTCGTTTCTATCAGCAGAGACGCCAAATCCAAAATCTGAATGAAATCTCACTACAGAAACACTTGGCTTTATTTTTCTAAAAATCAAAAACAAACAAAATCCCTTGGTCTGAGACCCACAGGAAAGCAAGCTCTGTGTTCTCGGATGGCCGTTACTCTCGTGAAAAGTGGTTTTGGAAACCAGAAGTCAAAACCAGTTTGATGGAACCTGAAACAGCATACGCTGAATATCATGAAGTGCCCATCAGACACGTTCAGGAACCAACGAAAACGCCTTCCTCAAGCGGCAACTGCTCCGAAGCGCACTCCGCGGGGAATTCTGGGGCCCGGCCTTCCTTCCGGTTTGGGAGGAGTCTGCCTTTCTGCATCTCAGATTTTTCATATGCACAGTGAAGGCTGTCATTTTCAAAGTTCTCTGAAGTCCTGACAGACATAATCACTTCCCTCATCCCCGAAATAAACTCACATTAAAGAATTAAGCAATTAAGACGTAAGACTTCCCTTCACATGAAAGTGCCATTGTCCTGGCAATCGCATCTGTGTGCCAGCACGGCTCCGCGCGGTCCACTGGAGAGAGCCTCAGAATGCTGGAGACACAAGGAGTCCTGGAGGCCAGCTACAGCAAATTCTTTGCTTTTCTGCTGAGGAAATTGGGGTCCAGACTGGTTTAATTCATTTAGTTAAGGTCCTGTAACCAGGATAAACATTCAAATCTCATGAATCTTACCTCAGTGATATTTTCATCACCCCCGAAACATTTAAGCAGTGAGAAAATGAATTGATCTTTATTTGAAATCTAACTCCTAAGATTTCCCAGAGTCCCTTGCCCTGACCAAACTTGTTCAAGATGAAGGTTGCTACTGAACGGAGAAAAGCTGCGTTCATCAGAAGACTGGGTAACTGGCTCCTAAATAGACTGTGCTGACCATGATCCACGGCTGAACTGCTCCAATAACACTTACAGTGACCATCCTAAAACAGGCTGCTGATAGCAAGTGGTTAACAATTGCACGGAATCATGCCTTCATCAAATTTAAATGGTAAGGCAAGCAGCTTCAGTCCCACCTCCAAAGTAAGGTAGTTTCTATGAAGAATTTTCAATCTAAGTAGATTTCCAAAGTCTGGATGTATGGACAAGAAGATAATGGTGCAAGGAAGAGATTCACAGACTCACCAAAAACCAGAATATCTTTTGGATCGGTGAGAGCCTATACAGAAAAATGTAGGCTGAGGAGAAAATAGCCTACAGACAGTTAGAGACATTTTTCAAGTTTCAGAAAGTTTAAAATTAAGAAATGGGAAGGAAGATGGCTAAAAACATAGTATTTGAGATACCCAAGATTCAAATAAAGCAAACAGCGGGTACTTGGAGAACATAGCTGAGGATAATAAAATAAGGAGTCCCTAATCTAAGGCCTGGTGGGTGGGAGACGTGGTGAAGGGCCAATGCAGTATGCATAACTGCTTCAAATAAACATTAAAGACTTATCCCACCAAATGGCCAGATGGCAACACTTGGCAACAAGTGAGGATGATGATATAATTAGCATGTCAGGAACCAGATATCCTCCTGCTGCCAAACAAGAATTTTGAACAGGACAGATATGGTGCAGGCACACAGGAGGGGGCGTGGCTTTGAATTTTAGGACATCTTGAATGTAAGCAATTGCAGAACTCTATGGGAAAGGGAAATCTAATAGAATTACTCGGGGGTAGAAATGCCATACAGTAGCTCCCCCTTATCTATGGGGGGATATGTCCTAAGACCCCCAGTAGGAATATGAAACCTCGGATAGTACTAAACCTTGTACACACCATGTTTTTATCTCTACATACATATACATAGCCAATAAAGTTTAATATATAAATTAGGCACAGCAAGAAATTAACAAGAACTAATAATAAAATAGAGCAACTGTAACAATAACTGTAATAAAAGTTATGTAATTATGGTCCTCTCTTTCCGTCGACATGTCTGACAAGTGATCTGATCACTGACTATACAACATAGAGCTGCTGGGACGATTCATGCGGGATATGGGGACAAAGAGAGAAGGCACAAGATTTCATCACACAAGTCAGAATGGCGCGCAATTTAACACTTATGAATTGTTTATTTCTGGAATTTTCCATTTAATATTTTCAGACCACAGTTGATCATGGTAACTGAAACTGCAGAAAACGAAACCATGGACGGGGGGCGGGGGCTACTGTACTTAAATGTCTAGATCAGAGGTTGGCAGGTTATAGCCTACAGGTCAAATCCAGCCCACCACCTATTTCTGTATAACTAGCAAGCTAAGTGAAGTTTAAGAAAAATGGACATTGTTTAAAAAGACATAATATAAAAAACAAATATCCCCAAGTAGAAGAATATCAGGAATGTCATACATAGCAGAACAGATGCAAATTTTTAAAAAAATTTAAGCTAAAAAGAAATGTACGTTTCTGAAGAACTAATCTCAATATTAAAATCTTTCCTAGAATCACAGGAGGCAGAACAGAAAAACAAGAGAATCAATGAGACCAATTGATTGATGATCACAATATAAAAAGTCCATGCAGGTTTGAAAAGGAGTTAGCATAAAGAATCAGTTTACAAAGGAAGGCACTAGTGACAGTCTCACTCCTAAATTAACTTTTGAAGTGCATCAGTCACAGGTATAAAACCAAAGAGCGATAAATAAACTAGGTGTTCTTGGCTGAATCGATAATGCATTTGTCACAATTTTCTTTCCCAAACTTGAGTAATCACTAGAAATAAATGGGCTCTACCCAAGAGGTGAGAAGAAACTCAAAGGTGAAATTTTGGCTCCACTGCAACTTGTATTGACAGATCAATTTAACGGAGGACAGGCAAACTGCTAATGTGACAAGCATTCATGAGTAAGGACCACAGGATATGATCCCCTCTACAATGAAGAGTAAAATCATCTGCAGTAAGAAAGGCAAGAGAGCTTCTGAAAGGGAGATTATACCTCCCTAATACTGGGAGAAAATCCAGGGGATTCCCTCTATTTAAAGACTCAGGAAGGCTGGGATAGGATTCCATGAAAACAAAAAAATGTGTATTTAATAGTATTTCTAACTGCAAAAGCAAGATGCATTCTTTGTAGAAAATGTGAGAAATACAGAGAAATGAATAAAATTAAGATCATCTATAATCTAGCTGACAGAGATGTCCACTCTAAGTATTTCACTGTACAAGAGCTGTCCTGAAAAAAATCCAGCCATAAATGTCTCTACTTTTTCCTATTACATGGCTGGATACTTTCTGGACAGTCTCATATATTATTGGAGACCAAACACACAATTGAATGAACTGTTTTATCTTGGAGAACTTACACTGACCGAGAGAGAGAGAGAGAGAGAAAGATAGAGAGAGAGAGAGAGGAGATAAATATTTTTAAAACGGTTCCAACTCACAAATGGACGCTAAGATGTAACAAGAGACTGTTCACAATAAAATCCTCGGGTTTGCACATGACACTAAGTTCTTTTTAATAATGAAATATGATGCCATTTATGCAGAGGGAACTGTGAACACTTCGTAAGTCTGCATATGGGAGCAGAAAACTGGCAGGCGCAACTCCTTATAGGCAAGTGTAGGAGGGTACGTTCAGGGGACTGTAAGACCAATTAGCCTGGAAAAGTGATGGATTTTGAGGGTTTAGTCACCATGGAACATGGAGCATGCCATCATTACAGGCTATCCCTTCAAGACAGTGCACTGATTCGACTATTAATAAAAGATTAAAAACGATGCAGAAACCAGTCTACTCTCTAAAATAATTGCACTTCCTAATCTAGAATGCTCTGTGCATTTCCAGTCCTGCCTGAATACGGGCGAACATTATTTAAAAAAATATATCATGAAGGTCAAAGAAGTGAATACACTTGTCTATGAAAATCGGTGTTAATAATTGGCACTGAGGGAGTTCCCTGGTGGTGTAGTTTCTGGTGGCTAAGGCTTCGGTGCTCTCAGTGCTGCGGCTTGGATTTGATTCCCAGCCAGGGAACTACCCCCCGCCAAAAATAATAATAATAATTGGCATTGTCCAATGTGTAAAATCTAATTGTGGTAACTATAATCTAAAGGAGATGAAGTCTGTAAGACAGCGGTATTTCTAGATTAAATGACATTCCTTAACTGGGGCGCATGGGCTTTAGAAGGTCCCTAAACTCCTTTGAATGGCATGCATGTGTATATATGTGTGTATTAATATATTTCTGTATATAAATACACAAATAAAAATTATATACATGTATTTATAAAACATATTTCTTCTGTTGAGTGAATGCGTAGCTATCATCCTATTCTTAACAGGGATTATAACCCCAAAATGTCAAGACCAGTGGTCTAGATGGTACTACGGGTATGGATTGGATCACTAACTCCTGGGAGCAGGCCTTGAGGCTTGAAAGAGTCAGCTGGAGGACAAACTCAGTTGCATCTGCGCCATGAAAAAGAAGCATGTGGAACTCATTTCTTTGGGAAAGGCTATAGATAAGAAGACATACGTTGATGGGAGTGTTTGAAGGAGCTCTCGAAGCTTCTGATATTGGGGTTCCATGATGGCACAGACTGAGGTCTGTTTTGGTCACTTTTCTATCCCTAGTGCTTAGAACAGGGCCTGGCACATAGCAGGCACTTAATAAATACGTGTGGGTCACGGAAGAGCTGGATGAATCCTGGTGGCGGCATGCCAGGTCTGGGGGACATTTCCGAAGTTCATGGAGTGAGGCTGTTTTGCTCCTTCTCCCCTTCCCACGTCCTCACCTCAGTTTCTTGCTCGACCATCTACCACTGTGAGAGCCTCTAGGTTGTGGAGAACACGACATCACATCTCCAGAGTACTAGGCTAATTTGGCTCTGGAAGAACACAGGGAAAAGAAAAAAGACTAGAAATGAAGTATCAAAGCAATAAAAAGTGTGTAAGAATTTATGAACATAAAACATGTGCAACTATTGAACAGAACGCTGTCGAGCAGATTAATCAGCCAACGTTTGGCCAGCGCACTGAAGATGAGAATGCCAAATGAGGCCCGTGCACACCGAACCGGTCCTCACTCGCTCTAACTGGGTGGCATGAGGAACAAGCCCACTAATGGCGGAGACAACTACTGTCCCAAGAGGGAGGGGCTGGAGAGGGTCTTTGGCCCTCGGGAGCTTGAGCCCAGCACAGCCCTGCCCCAGGTCCAGGTCCATGAGACAAGCCTGCCTCCCCGACTGTCTGTGAGGCCACAGCTGTGAGGCCACTGTCCCTATACAGTTCTCTGCTTTTGTCACTGCTCCCGACCGTGCCAGCCCTGAACTCAGCTACCCACTTGTAGGAGGCCTTGTAGAGCCAAGTGAAGACTTTATAAAAAGACTTGTTAGATGCTTCCAACCCGAATTTAGATGATCTTAAATGGGATTTGAGTCCACATTCCCCGGATGGACGATATTCCATTCTCTAACAATGCTGAAATATGGAACTACCCAGATATTCCTGAAACCCAGCTCGACAGGGAAGAGCCAGCGCTCAGTACCAAGGGCTACCTGCCGCCTGCCCAGTCCACACAGATGTGCTCCCTGCAGGCAGTGCGTGCAGGGAGCATCCAACAGCATCCGGACCCGGGAGCCAGCTGCAGAGGAAACCAAATTCTTACAGTACGATTTGTCTCTGGAAAAAAACCAAAACTGGGTTCTACCTACTCGATGTAGTTTTACGTGTCTATCTAAACAGGACTTTTATTTTGATCAGCATTTGTTTTCATTGACTTAAGTTTTAAGACGTCTCCTACCTCCAAAAGGAAACTGAGGCAGTTTATAGATTAAAATAAAGTGGAAGAAAAACCCTAAAGAATTTAGGGATATAATAGGACAGATAAAACATTCCTATGCTAGACTTCATAAGCCACAGTATACTTTAGTAGAAAAAGAACTGGAAGTTAAAAATTCCTGGAGGTCTAGCCATAATTCTGGTCCTGAAAGAACTGGGTGGTCTTGTGCAATTTTTATTTCATGGGCAAAACAAAGTCTTTGCAAGTTTTTCCACATAATCTTTTAAGGGTTTCAAAAACAGTATCCAGGCATTCGTACGTCAGACAAAATGAAGTGGGAGAGGCTGCAAAGGGAACTGTTAAGAGGCCAGAGTGTCACCCAGGTCCAGGGGTCTAAGAGAGGAAGTGACAGAGAAAAGGGCAGACAAATGCTCTTCAAGGAAGACTTGACAGAGCTTGGAAAGTGACTAGATAGGAGAATGAGCATGATGACTCAAAGATGACTGAGCCTTTGTGACTGAGAACCTGGTATTTCTATGAATGAGAACAGGACAATGTTTCCAGCAGAGGTAGCGAGACCGAGACTGAGGAGGGCACTCTCAGCCTCGTCCCGTGGAGTCTGCGACGACCAGAAACCATCCAGGGGAGAGGTCACGTAGGCACGTCTGGTGGGAGCTGGACCTGGGCCCGGAGATAAAAGCTGGGGAGTCACTAAAGGAGCAGATGAGATCACACAGGAGGTGTTAAGGTGGGGGTTGGGGGGTGGCGTGGAGGGCTGCGACTTCACCAGGATCAGATGGCCAACACGAGCCTGAGACCAGGTCATGCAGTTCCAAGCACTTATTGGTCATTCCATGGTTTCAGTGTTGGCTCTTTTCAGTTTTCTCGAATCCCATGCAGAAGTTCTCCAAGAGGGTGCCTGCTGGTGAGAGAGAAGCCAAGTCTCTGACAGGCGTACGTCGGGCCCAGCTGGCTGTGCTGCATTTCTCCAGCATCTGTTCTCTTCTGATGGCATGGACCCACTTGGCCACATCGCCTCTTCCGATGCAGGTTGACTTCAGGCAACCTGGGATTTCCTGAACCATTTAGGGAGCCTCAGTGTGTCTCCTCTGAATGCATTTTATTTGCACTTCTCCAAACCTGGCCTGTCCACACTTCTAAGTCTCAGCTTTTGTGCTGTGCTCACTATCAGCCTTCTCCAGAACAAGTTTATTATGTACATATACACACACACACACACACACACACACATACACACACACACACACACACACACACACACACCAGGCACTTCGATAAGGGAATTGGGAACATGCCAATGAAATTTGGTGGGGGATGCTCCACACCTTTATGATCCTGGTTAGAATGAATAAGGATAACAAGTTGGACAAGTGGACAGACCTAAACAGAAGGAAATTCAATAGGGACTTAGGATGAGACGGTCACTGAAGAGGAAGGACAAACCTCATGTCATTATTTTCAAGGAAACATTTAGTGACTATTCACCAGGCTAGGGGAGAGATGACTGGTGTAAGAGGTTTAAAAGTAGATAAAGAGCTGCTCATCATACAAAACTTTAATAAACCTAAACCAAGCTGGTCCAACCCATGGCCCATGGGCCGCATGCAGCCCAGGACAGCTTTAAATGCAGCCCAACACAAGTTTGTAAACTTTCTTAAAACAGTATGAGTTTTTTTTGCAACCTCTTCTTCAGCTCATCAGCTACCATTAGTGTTAGTGTATTTTATGTGTGGCCAAGACAATTCTTCTTCCAACGTGGCCCAGGAAAGCTGAAAGGTTAGACTACACATCCCTGCAACCGTCTACCGACTCTTAACAGAAGCCACAGCACCTGTGGTGTCATGCATCCGAGTCACACTCTGTTGAGTGACATGGCTGTCTTCCTGTTGGCTATTGCGTTCCTCGTGTCTTCCAGCTTTCTACCCACCTGACCCGTAACGGGTACTCAGTAATGTTTGCTGAATAATTGCTGAATGAAAGAACAAGTCAATTCTCTGGTTCACAGTAAGAAGCAACTGTGGGAGTCAGAATTCCCAAGTTCTAATCCCGCCTCAAGCTCTTGCTGCATTTGTATCTGGAGTAAGTTCTTGTGAGGAGTCCCTCACCTTCTGAACACTGGGGATCCCCTTCATTACTTCTCCCCAGGTTGGGCTTGCACTGGGAGAAGTTTGGACCCTCAAATGCCCACCATTAGGCAATTTTTAAAAATGTTCCCCTTGAGACAAACAGTGGTAAAGCCCTAAATTGATACGATTATTGCCAAGAGTTAAAAAACTAAATTGTCATTGTCTGTACAACTTACTACTGATAAATACTCCCCTTTTTAAAACTGAAAATAGGTCACTGCTACCCTTCCAGTACCATATGCAGAGGCTGGTGTCCAAGATGAAAGCAAGTTTTGATCCCATTTATGGGGCCTTCTTACTCTAACAACCTTGAAATCTGTAGTACCTTGGGTTATAGCCTGGAGAAGAAAAGGACGACCCAACAGGTGTGGTTATGGAGAGTTACTTGTGAAATACAGGAAAAGTAAAAACAGGGAAAGAAAGTGTCAAAGGAATTATCTATTTAGATGGAAGCAAGAAGAATGTACGTAGATTTTTTGTGTGTTTGTTTTGAAAACTCCCAACACGCATTTCCATGGCCAATGCAGAATTACCAAAGACACTGGTGAGTCCCACGGTCCCGGAAAAGAGACCCGAGAGACACAGGGTCCTCCCTCATCACAGGGTCAGGAATCTCTCTCCCAGCACTCCCGACTGGAGGACGCCAGCCTGCAATCGGTGAGATGAGGGAGACCCAGGGCGGTGCCTTCCAACGCAAATGGTGAACAGATGGAAAACTGTATTAATTATTAACCACGTTCTCAGAGCATGAAGAGTAAAAGGGAAACAGGAGTGCATCAGAGGGGAGAGAAGCAGAGCAGCACACACAGCCTCACTGGGAGAGACGGCAGGAAGTACTGGAGATGACGATGCCCATCTGGGGCCGAGAGGGAACGGCCGGGACCACAATGCTCCGTGGCATCCCCAGGCCCCCGCTGACGCAGGGCTGAGAGACCTCAGGAAGACAGTGTCACCCTGCCCCAGCTGCCACCGTCATCCAGTGGGGATGACCATCTCGCCTCATTCAATGTGCAGGGAAGAAAATGAGCTCCAGGTAGTTTGAGGAGTTGGAAAGTTGTTAAACGAGAGTCATCCTGAGTGTTTTTGACAAAAGAAGACACAGCTCTGTGTTACCCGGGAAGAAAAAGCATCGTTGCCTAAAGGCTGTGGGCTCCAGGCGGCCTCTTCAGCCCTAAAGATGCTTGGATTACAGGGCTGGGGAAGGCAGGTTCTCAAACCCAACACCTGGCACACGCTCGTGTCGAGGGGGAGGGGCCTTGAAAGGGTACCCTTTCCTGACAATAGCTAAAAAGGAAATAAAAAGATTCTACAAGGTTCTTCCCCTTAGAGTACTAAGCAGGAATAAAAGAGCTGAAAAAAGCAAAAAGGGAATCTCTCTCTGTGTCTCTCACACACACACACACACACACACACACACACACACACGAAGATGAGGGCATACTGGACAATTTGAAAAATGAGAAGAGAAGGGGAAGTGGGAAGAGGAAAAGATCAGAGTGAAAAAAAGATTTATTGAGAAGACGAAGAGAGAGACTGAGCGGATACGGGCCAACTTGAAAAGAAATGGTAGAACGTGTAAAAAAACCTGACTTCGCTGTGCACAGGCATAAAAAGCAATGCCAAATAAAAGGCAAAAGAAAAAAGCGCTAAAATGAAAGAGCTATCAGAAAGGGAAAAATGTCATGTAGAGATAAAAGAGATTTTAAAAATTGGGGTAAAAAAAATCCTTCCAGCATTTTCTATTTTGTTAGCCAGGGAAGAATATGAATTCAAGAGGACAGGGGAGATAAGAAAAGGAATGACAAACAATCACCTAAGAAATTAAATGCTCCTGAAGAAAGGAACAAGCAAAATAGGAGACAAATGATTTCGGTAAAAGAAAACTTGGTATGTAAAAAATTTTCAGCAGCTAAATTAGGCTAAAAGCCTTGGTTGTAAACATCATTGTCAATAAAAAGGATTTATTGTATTCGCTTTGAACCTGGCAAACACAGGTAGAGAGAACACAGAGCCCCTTTAAAGAGGAACCAAGACAAATCAGAAAACAGAAGTAGTTAACCTGCAGGAAAAGCTCCGCAGCTCAGAAATCAGCCTTTCATCCTGTCACCCGAGACACAGGAGGCATTCCTAAAATATGTGTGGAATGAATGAATCAATGAAGGAATGAACCAACGAACGAATACATCTATGGCTCCTGCTGACATGAAAACATTCTTGTGGCCCATTATTCTCAACCCACTGTAGAAACGCCCCTTCCTGGTCTTTTTCTGCCAAAATAAAGAAGAAAGACAAAATCCCTGTGATGGGGGTCTACACACCAGGGCGTCATCCCAGCCCCATTTCCCACGAGCAGGGGAGAAGGGGAATGGTGACTGGTGACAGCGCTCCACTTTCCAAAGCTTCTACAAAATGCCTTGTTTTCTCCCTGGCAAGCTGAGTGAGGCAGCATCATTCTCCTTCATTAAAATCAACGTTACAAAGTCGAGAGATCATTTTAATGACCCCAGAAAAAGAGAGCGATAGCGGTCATGAGGGTAGGGATGGCTAAAGAGGAAGGTCCCCCGACACCTGACGCAGAGAGATTTCACAACTACCGGGGATGGAGACCCTTCGCTTCAATCAGATGGCTGAAGAGCAAGCTGTTAGCTGAGCCTTAACATTTGAAAAAGCAGGGCTTGAGGGTGTTAGACAAGGGAAGGGAACACACAGGCACACAGGTGTGCACACACTCACACACTCTCTCACACACACACACACACACACCCCATACTTAAGCCGTCAAAACCAACACTGAGACTATGAGTGCCATTTAATGCTCCAATTGTTTTTATAACAGAATTTACTTCCTATCTCTCAAGATCCATTACTAAATTTAAGACGTTTTTCCTTTAAGGGGTACCCCCTTTATAAGACAAATACTGTGATAAACCTAAGGAGACACTAAGCAATGATTTAAAATAATTAAACGCATATCAATCTCAGGCTTGAAAACGTACAACTACAAAGGACAGTTTCAGAATAAGAGTTTGTATTCCAGCAAGAGGTCTGAAGACCTGGGGAATACTCCATCAGTACCCGGAGAGGTGGCGGAGCAAGCCTAAGACATATGGCCAAGCTTCAAAAGAGCAAATCAGCCAGACAAATGTGTTTTCATGTCAGCCCAGAGACTTTTGGGTTGCATATTAAGTGCAGCCCATTTAAATAAATGTGGGATTTAAAATCATGGCCTAGAAAGCCATGTTTCATTTTCAAGTGTCAAGAGACCCATTACATAAACAGTATAGATTTGTCCTTTTTAAAAACATAATATTTAACTGGGAACTATATTTTAAATACGGTTTTTAAAAGTCGCTCCTATTAATGGAACTCATTATCGAAGGTTGCCACGTATACTGCCAAGTTTCTTCTCTCTGTGACAGTGACTGGTTTTCATGTCCACTTCCTTCAGATCTGAGGTACACCAGGTACTCAGAGAGCTACTGGAAAATTATGACTACCCTTAACTTTAAAAAAATCAAAATATCAATATCAGTTTCTAAAGTGGATACAAATATTTAATTTACGTAATATGTCTCCTTATTTTCTTAGCTTATGCTACCAGAAATAGATGTGATTATTCCCTTCAATTGAGCAGAGGTTAAACTCTGACTCACATATAAATCAGGGTCACAGAATCAGAAACTAAGATGGTTTAAATAAGAAAAGAATAATAGAATTTTGTTGGACTTAGAAGGAAACTTGGCAATCATCATTGTAGGTACTTAATAAATACATGTCAGTTTGAAAATTTTACCAATAATGAAAGAACTGGATTTTGAAAACATTCTAACACTATTTTCAGCAATTCCTACTTAAATGGTCCAACATTTTTTTTTCAGCACAGACAAAAAGGAACTGAGCAATAATAACATAAGAATAACATGACCGTGAGTCTGAATGAATTTTTGCTATTGAATTCATTGACAGAATTCACCTTTGCGTGCCCTTGGGCTCCTTGAGGAGCCTCTTAATGAGACTTAGGAAGGAAAAACAAGATCAGAAGATGACCATGAAAAGGGGTACTGCAAATGGGATGCAGTTAGGCTGAAATGGGCCAGAAACACTGATCCACTGACCAGCCTGAAAGGTAAAACATTCCCTGAAAATAAAGTGGCCCTTTTCTCACTCACTTTTTAAGACCACCATTTAATGTCACATAAAAAATACTTGTTAGAAGAGATTCTGGTTCTTAGATCACCGTGGGATCAAGTGAAGGATGCCACCATCTCCCCACATAGTGATGGAGACGTCAATGATACTAGGCGATACTGATGTCTTCATGAGCATCCTTTTTTTCTCAATAAAACAGAAGTAAGTGGGAATGTTTATTCCATACTGACCAGCCAAACTATTTTTATTTATTTTCTTTTAATTTTTTTTTTTTTTTGGCCTTCTTGGCCATGTCTGACTCCTGTTTGGGTAGTGACTAGGATGTACTGACAGATGTGGAAGCATGATTCGAAACTCAACTGGTGCAATTTTTACAAAAAATAAGTGAAGACGGTATTCAAGCCTTGTATATACACAGACACCTGCTATATTTGCATAGCCCAAGCTTGTAGGAAGCTTTAATCAATCATTTTCTGTGTGCAAAACCATCCAACCTGAAAACCATGACTCATTTCACTACAAGAAATTTTGTTTTTCTTTGCTGCTAGATGAGTTGCATCTCATCTCTCATTTAGCTCCCTCCACCAGCAAACAAAGTTTATGTAGAAATATGAGGTCTGACAATTAAGTTCATGAACTCATCCTTAAAAAAGTGCTACATGGCTCATTGTTGAATATCACTATGGTCATCTTCGAAGTATGCTCCTTGGGAAGCTATGCAACAATGCCAACACCTAGTCCACCTTTCAAAGCAATTTTGGAAATCTTTTTCTGGAATGGCTATCAGAGCTGTCATTGTATGACCCTTGATATCCTGAATGTCATCAAAATGTCTCCCTTTCAATATTTCCTTTATCTTCAGGTAAAGAAAAAAGTCATTGGGGGCCAGATCAGGTGAGTAGGGAGGGCGTTCCAATACTGTTATTTGCGTCCTGGCTAAAACCTCCCTCACAGACAGTGCTGTGTGAGCTGGTGTGTTGTCATGATGCAAGAGCCAGGAGCTGTTGGCAAAAAGTTTAGGTTGTTCTCAACTAACTTTTTCATATGGTCTTTTCAGCATTTCCCAATAGTAAACTTGGCTGTTCGTCCAGTTGGTACAAATTCATAATGAACAATCCCTCTGACATAAAAGAAAGGTTAGCAATATCACTTTGACCCTTGATTTGGAGTGATAGAATTTTTTTGACTGTGGAGAATTGGCTGCCTTCCATTATGCACTTAGATACTTTGTGTCAGGGTCGTACTGGTATACCACATTTTATCACTAGTAGTAACAGAACCCAGAACATTGCCTTGCCTCTCCAAAAGGTCTTGGCAAACTTTGACTCACCTTTGCTTTTGTTAATCTGTGAGCTTCTTTAGGGCCATTTTTGTACACACCTTTCTCATGCCAAGATTTTCAGTTAAGATTTTCCTGTTTCTCTATCAATATTTACTTGGTCTGCTATGCTTTTTACAGTCAACCAACGACTCTGGCATACAATTCGACGAATTTTTGCAATGTTTTTGCCAGTTCTATTTGTTGCTGGCCACCCTGTTCTACTTGTTCTACTTGTTGCTGATCTCTCTTCATCAGTGATGCTTTCTCTCCCCTCAGAAAAAATGTTTAATCCATTTGCACAGGGTTGTTTTCTTCATGGCATTATCCCCATAAACTTGGACTAGCATGTCCCTGATTTCATTTTCTACTCTTGCCAAGTTTGTTTGTTGCTCTAATTCAAGCTCCAATGTTCTCACAATGACACACAAAAACACACAACAACAATAATGAACGCCACTCAGCAAGAGACTACCACACGTTAACACAAACACAGCTGTGAGACACAGATACACCAGGGTTATGAAACCTTACCGAATTATTTATACAGTGCTGCCAAGGTAAGCTCATGGTGGCAAGTTCGTGAACTTAATTATCAGGCCTCGTATGTAGATCAATGTCATAGCTTATAAACAATCTTGGCTTATTTTTAAATCTCCAAAAAGTTTAATTCTGTCTTTTGCCAATAGGCATAAAATTCTATCTTCTGTCACATACCTCTTCATTTATATGTACTAACTATTTTCAATTGTCAGGTGCTAGGAAACTAGTAAACAAAAGGAGGACACAAATTAAATAATTACCAAGAGTATGTAATTACAAATCATGGTGACTGTACAGGGTGCTAATATGAAAGGAGAAAGCTGGAGAACCTGATATAGTTGTAGGGCTGTGGTGCTGACAGAGCAAAAAAGAAGCACTAGTTGAGTTGAGAGGTGAAGATAGACCTTAACCCAGCAGAAGTTGGGAGCGATAAATCAAGATGGGGAGAACATTGCAGACAAGAATAAACAGCAGGTGCAAAGGTCCTGGGGCAGGACAGAGACTCCTCAATGAAGAACTGAAAGGCTTAAGAGAATGCAGCACAGAGAAAGAGCGGCATGGTTGAGTGAGATGAGCCTGGATGGACCTGGGCCCAAAGCATGTGAGGCTCTGCAGACCTTATAAGGAGTCTGAGCTTCAAGACCAATTAGAAGCCAATCAAAGGTGTCCAGAGTCTCATTTTAAAAAGCTCAACCTGAGCACAGTATAAAAAACATCAGAGCGAGGGGGCCTTTTCGTCAACCTTAGATGGCAGTAGTGCCTGGGGTAGGGACACCTGGGAGTTAGAGAGGAGTGTGTGCACTTTAAGGACATTTAAGGGGTAAAACCCACAGGACTTGGCTTTGTTAAATGAATGTGAGGGCTGTCTGAAAAGTATCCAGCCATGTAATATGAAAAAGGCATTTATGGCTATATTTTTTTCTGGACAGCCCTTGTATTTGAGTGCATTAGTAAATCAGTCCTCAAAATAGTATTTATTCTTCCCACTTTCCATACTGACCAAATTGTAGAAAAATTCTCTATACAAATGGTAATTTAAAAAAAGAAGAGAAAGTAAAAAGCTCCATCCAATATTAGTGGTTTATAAGAAAAAGGCATACGAACCCTTGTATCTTATGAGCCTTATTTCAGGTTATAAATGAACAGTCTTTAATTCAGTTATTTTTCCCCTTTGAATATTTTTGGAATTCTCCTAGGTTTCTAATTTATTCGCTAGATTTATTAATATATAAATGTTAATAGCCTTCAATTTAGAGCCAAGCTACAGATCACTATTTCTTAAAGTGTGTTCCTGAGAATCAGCCCTTGTGAAGGTAAGAGATGTTAGTTAAAAACGTATTTTTTAGTAAAGGAACAATGGCTAAGCAATAGCTCACAAGTTTCCTTCCTGGAGGGCTCTCCAGAGCCTTTAATGTGCTAATATGCATTATGAATTTTCAAGAGAGAAATGTGTAGCACATCCTAACTCATGTGTCCACCAAGCACGTCAGGGGACTGACATTCCAGAAGGTCCTCTGGGTAATGGAGCCACATACGTATTAGCTTAGTTCCTTGAACAGGGTTTTGCGTACAACACGTCTTTAAAATTTAATGAAAATATAGATTACGACGTGCAAACTCTAACACCAAGTCTCTTGGAGGAGAGAGGGTTGGCAAATGCCCCAGGCCCCCAATGGGGCAGCCACTACTCAGCCCCCAGCCAACCTGGTGACATGAAATGTTCCTTTTTTTTTGCAAAGCCAGAAATCTATTAGAAATTTCTTAAGTTATTATTTTTTTTTTTTAGTGCTGCAGGTCACACAGAGCATACAGACAATCCGTTTTCAACTTCTGAGGCCTTCTAACACAGATGACATCCCGCCACATTAAAACAAAGTTACAATGAACTGACAGGGGAAGTAGCGCTAGTGTGGCACCCCAGGACCCTCCTGTGAGAGCCATAAAAGTGCCCCCTTTTAAAGAACCCACACTGCCCATGTGAGGAAAATTAACTCCTTCAGGGCCTGGAGGCATTATCAGGGGCCTCAGATAGATAACCAAATAATGCTGTCAGACCTTGAAAGAATTAATGATTTCATTCACATAAACACACCTTTTCCCTATTCAGGGAAGATCAGGT
This sequence comes from Lyroderma lyra, assembly GCA_004026885.1. Taxonomy (NCBI): domain Eukaryota; kingdom Metazoa; phylum Chordata; class Mammalia; order Chiroptera; family Megadermatidae; genus Lyroderma; species Lyroderma lyra. The sequence continues at coordinate 155,327 of PVJL010001404.1, forward strand.
GAATTAGGAGTGAAGAGCAATGAAAAGCAATCCCATTTGAGAAAGGACATTAGTCCACCAGAGGCAACACTTAAACGGAGCACCACAATCACACCAGCCTTAATTACAGATGAGGTTGTTTTGCTAAGGAGAGATGTTGCCGCTTAAAAGACGGTTGGTTCTCAGTAATTCAGGATCTAGTTCATCAGCTTGCTGGTTACCCAACCCCAATTTTTGCCTATTCTTGCTTAGATTATTTGTCTACTTGAATATTAATAGATACAGCAAATGTATACTTACCAAGTTTATATTTCTTAAATTAAAACCACACACACACACACACACACACACACACACCCCCCACACACATACAAGTTAAGTTTTCTGTGTTTCGTATTATTCTTTTGTGTTATTGCTATAATGGGTGCTTTATTGCTTATCCCTTGCTTAAAATTCTATTTGTACATCGTTTTCCTTTTTTTATCACTTAGAAATCCAGCATGAATAGAGGGGGGAAAGAATTATGCTGGTTACATTTCTATTTTGTAAAACGCAATTATATTTTTAGATGAACTGTTAACTTGAAAAGATGAGTTTTTTTTACTGCTAACAGAACCACATCTGAGTATATACTAACAACCCCTCTCATCTGGAGAGAACTTGTATTATGACCTCGACAATCTAAAATATATCCAAGAAAATGGAATTGAACTACCAGGTCTATGAGAGCCAAAACAGATAATAACAAAGAATAACATCACCCCTTAGTGTTGCCGGGGCAGCTTTTCTTTAAATCATTTAAACCACTTTTAAAAACACAATCACACTCGGCCCTCCTAACAACATTAGAAGAAAGGTTGGCAATACCACTCCCATTTTTCAGATGAGAAATGTAGAGTGACCTTGTGAAATCTCATCTCAATCAGCACAATGACTGGGGCACTATGAATAATGATGCCAGGATAACAAGTATAAATGGGGACAATGCCAGGAAACCAGAACATACGGTCACCCCAGAAACATGAGGGCTCGAAGCCCCTCAGGCCTTCTCTCAGAGCCTGTTGGCTCCTTGAAATAGCTGATGTGTCTCCACTGTGATGCTACTCTGTTACACGGGTTAAGGGGTGCAGACTCGGCCTAGAAGGGCAGGGTTGGACCCAGAAGGCTAACACTGATGAATTAGGCCAATAGCCCCAAATCACAATGACCAGGGCCCTGAAGGAACTTGTGGCTTGTGTCCGATCTGAACGTCCAATCAGCCTAAGGACACACGCAGTGCCCAGACTCCGAGTCAGGCGGGAAATCCTGCTCTCCGGGCTCTGTGCCCAGTATTTCCCAGGAATAGGTGGGCTGCAGGGATTGGTCAGGAGGGGTAAGAAATAAGTAAGTCTGGGACAGAGCTAAAATTCAAAGCAGTCCCCAGTTCCAACAGAGAGGAACAGAGCTAAACAGGAACTGCAGCAATTAGGGACACAGACCAGGCAGGTGCGGCGGGAACCAATGGGGAAGCAGCAGCTCCTGGGGCACCCACGTGGCTAGGGACCTGTGGACTACCTGCCGGATTTAGGGCAATAATCCTAACCCCAGGAATGAGGATTCTAATGTGTTAGGCCAGGGCCTAGGGGGAAGATCTTCAGGGGTTGCCGGTAGTCGGGAAGCAGAACAGAACAGAGAATCTCATGGGAACCCCAGTTCGGACCAGCATCATCATCTGATCCCCCTGTTCATCGACTGCGGGTGGGGAAAGGGATTCTGGTGGACCGGGCACTGTCACAGCCGGAGGACTGCTGACCAGCCAACCTCGGGGAGGAGACAGACGGCCCTGTGTAAGTGAACAGGGGCCTGCCTGGAGTCCCAGAAAGTAGTTCCTGAGGGCCTCTGCTTACGTGACATCTAATGGGCTTCTCAGCTCTAAAATTGGCTTTAAATGATGAACCTGACCTTTCTTTTCACAAAGGTTAAATTATACGCTGTTTTAAAGGTGTGGCTACACCTCAGAAAGGCGATCTGTCCAAAATAATGAACACGGAGATACTTGGCTGCTTCTGGAGTAAGCCCGCTGAGCTACTCAGAAGCCTCAACTATCCAGAGAGCAATATTCAAAAAGTGTCTGAGAGCCCAAATATCACCGCAACTGAGTTATAATATTTTGCTTAAAAAGATCATAATCCCTCCAAAATTAACGTACACCTAAACACTTCTTATCCTCCAATTTGGACTCCCCACTAGTGGGCTGTGATGCTTGGGGTAGCTTACTGAAATGCTCTGAACCTCCTATTTTTATCTAGAAGTGAGTGGAATAGATTCCTTAGATCAGGGGTCAGCAGCGCACTATAACCCACAGGCCAAATCCTGCCTGACAACTGCTTTGTGAATAAAGTTTTATTGCAATACAGACACCCTCATCCATTTACATATATTATCCATGGCTGCTTTGGGTCGAGCTGAGAAGTTGCAACAGAATGTATGGCCTAAAACATTTATTACATGGCAGAATACTGACTATTTTGCAGGAAAAGTTGCCCTTGATTATTCTTGATTTTGTAAATACAGACAGATGTACCAGTACGGAAATCCGTATCGATAATAGAAAAACTGTCCCTGTTGCTAGTGATTTCACCTCTTCAGAACTCAGAGTTGTCATTTTTCACTGTTTCTTTCTAGCAGTTTCCTGCTCATCACAGCAATCACTTTACCTGCCTTTCAAGGTTCTTCCCATTGCTCCACTTTGTGTCTCCTCGTCTCTCTCCCTCTTTGTAACATCCTCCTTTCTTGGAAACATTTGTCCAGAATTAATCCCATCTAACAAATGGTGTTTTCAATTGATATTTTTCTTTTACAAAGGCAAAGAAAGGCCTCTGAAAAATACTGGGACATGGTCTCAAAAAACAAAATAACTTTCCAAAAATAAACAAAAATAAAATTGAGGAACTCTGCTCTCAGCGAGGGTCTTTCAACTTCCAGCACGAAGGGATTACTGAGCTCCCACGCCGGTTCTGCCCACCTCCCGGGAGGAAGTGTCACGCCGGGCTCTGAGAAGAGTGTTCCTTCTCGGCTTTCATTGCATTCCGACGCCTTCAACCTTTCATTTCAACTCCAAGCGCCCACCTTTATCTGTCACTTGCCAAACCAGTACCCCCAATCTTTAGCAAATCACTTCCTGCTTCCTCCTCTTCACATTTTCATAGTCTTCTGCTCCTAACGGAAGAATTTGGGCTAAATACTATCATCTCAATCTGAACAATCTCTCCCATATCTTCTTTCTCCTAAGTCATTTTCAATCATGCTGCTAAATTCCATCATATTTTTACCTTTTTGTTAAATACACTTATCTATGAGGATTAAATGATCCCCACGTCTTTCCTTTGACTATTCCAATACAGAATACCCACTGGGGCACCTAGCTATTTAGATTCTAGCGATCAGCACTGGGGTTCTTTTCCCAGCCTGCTGCCATTAGAGGACTAAACAGAAACACTGAAACAAACCATAAGGTGGATTTTTCTCTGCCGTGCATCTAAGAACGAGCAATCCACTTCAACTGATAGCAAAGCATAGCACAACCCATAATTACAGTGCTACCTGCTGCAATGTCCTGCTGGAGAAGAGAGGACGTGGTCTGAGAAAGCTTTTGTGCAATTTAGTTGAGCATCACTCTTTAAACTGCATTATCCACATTGATGATGCACATTTGGTACTGATCAAAAAGGGGACCCAGAACTTGGAGAAGAGCATTTTATCCCTAATGCACCTCAATTACTGTGTAGGTTTAATAACTTAAATAAAAAGCTAACGTTCCTGATCACACGGTGGTTTAGGTTGAACACCGCACAAAAGTTGCACATCTCGGGAGTCTGTTACACCATAGCTACCTCACAATTCTGAGACCTTTTTTGTATTTATACCATAACTTTGTTAACTTCAAAGATGAGCAAGCTATATATTTATTAAGGCAGTTTTTATGGCAGGTGACTGACTGTAAAATGTCTTTTTCAATAGGATTGTTACATATATCACTTTGCAATTGGACTTTCAAAGGAAGAATATGTTCAAGTAAAAGATCATGACAATCTAACAACCTTCAAAATAACCTGTATTCCTAAATAAGAAGTTGCTCTTCTCGCAGAAGTACTGGTTGATTAGTATCTTTACATTTTTTTTAAAAAAACAGACTTTATCAGTGTTACTATCCTGCAGTTCACAGACCCTGCACTTGGTTCCTGTACTGAGTGGGACTGCCAAGTTCCTATTTTAAAACACAGGCACTTTCATGATGATACAAATAACTGATAATAACTAATATTAATTTAGCATTAATACTATACAAAGTAAGTATTAAATTGACATAAATTAGAGATTACTGCATAATGATCTGCTAATTACATTAGAGTGCTTGTTTATTTGTTGCTATGGAAATTTCATAATTAACTGTTATTAAAATTTTGGGCTTGTTAGATATCTATTATTTTTAAATTTGATTTTCTAATTATTGTGATTAAAATTTCAAATTGTGTATTATGCCCAATACTTTGCTTTATATTACTTATTTAGAATGATTTTGTTTGTATAATTGTAATTAACAAGATATATATAACATACTAACTTCAAAAACATTTTTTACTTGAGAATGGTAACTGTCCCCTAATTCATACAAAGGTGTCCTATAAGATAGCAGCAGCCCTGATCTCTCCACTACCCTTAGGATAGAGAAAATACCATTATAATTCCCTCTTTATAGAGAGGAAATGTAAACTAATTTGCCCAATTCACAAAGACATCAAGTCACGGGGGCAAGTGTCAAACCCTAACACACTGAACCAGACAGAATGTTCCTGCTTAACGAATGAAGGACAAATTTTGTGGTACAGGTATCCCTTCCCGCCAAAAATAACTCTGTTGCATTCCTGCCTAGATGGACATTTCTACTACTGATGTCACTGAGTAGACAACGAAGGTGAAGTGCATTTGTTGCAGAAGATCACAGTGATGGCGATGGAAGCTGGTCATACATACCAGTAAGCTAGAAGTTCAAGTCAACACTAGGTCTCCAAACACGTGTGCGGGTTGTGGGTGTGAGGGAGGAAAATGATCTTCCTTCCCGAATCACTGCAACACCCTTAACCAGTTTCCCTTCCGCCACTCTGTCCTTTCCCCGTTCATCCCCACTTCATCCACACTGACTTTTCATCTGATCCCTTGAACACGTATTGTTCCTGAACACCAAATTCTGCCCTAGCACACAGGGTCCTACAGGATCGGGCCGCACCTCGCTGAGACACCCCGTCCAGTCTGCAGCACAGCGGACCACCTCCAGGTTCTCAAGTACTTCCACCTCCCTCCTGCCTTAAGGCTTTAGCAGGCGCTGCTCACTTTGGCCTACTTACCACCCATTTATCTTTCAAAATTCAGCTTAAACCTCAGAGCCTCCAGGTAAGGTCAAGCTTCCTGACCTTGGCCTTTCTCCCCTATCTGTCCCCAACCCCACTGGCCCGTAATCAGATCAGGTCACAATGTGCCAATTTCTCCCACATTGTACCTTTTATTTTTCCTTCCTAGACTTTATCACAAACTCTAATTATATGTTGACATATAGTTATGTAATTAATGTCTGTCTTTCCCTGTGGACTTAGGTAAAAATAGAAAGAGGGCATGTCCGTTTAGTTCACCATTTGGATCTCTGGGCTAAACACAAAGCATAGGTCCCTGAATTCCTTTTCACGGCCGAAAGAACGATCTTGCTTTGAGCAAATTACTTATACTTTCTTAGTCTCTCTTTCCTCAACTGTAAAAATAAAGGATATTGACACTGGCCTCACAGGCTTAACTAAGATCATCACGGTACAACATCTAGCACCAAGCCCTAAACAGAGTGGGCGCTCAATCGCAACATGGTGACTCTTCATGCTATTATTTCCTACAATAGGCAAGGGCTACAGGCGTTAGTTGGCATTTTCACATTGTTTAGAGTCCTATAAAAAGTAAAGACATTCACACAAATAATTAAAACACTGCAGAATATGAACATCAGATTACCTGACAGAAGGTGTGGCCTAAGGCAAAAATGTCAAGTAGCCAAAGTTCGGGACACATTATAATGTGTCTCCCCGAGGTCTCTAGGAGCCCTACTGCTTGAATGGCAGGCATGTGTGGAGGATGGGCTGAGATCACCTCCTCAATGAAGTTTTTCACAAGGGTAACTCTGGGGCTTCCTCCTCCAATGCCCTCTAGGACGCATGCATGCATGTGTGTCTACTAGGAAATAAAGTTTCTGATGGCAAGAAACATTTAAAAATCTGTTTCAATTACATTAAGTACCTAATTAAGGTTCACTGAATGAATGAATGAGTAAATAAATGAAGGAATGAATCACAAGGGAATGAAATTCCATACAAAACAGGGACTATATAGAAAAGACAAGTACACAAGAGGAGCCAGGCTGCAGGGGGCGTCAGTGTGCAAGTCCAGAGCATAATTCTGTTGAGAGGGTTTTCAGATGACAGATCAAAGAAAATGGAACCTCCACAAGGGGCAGCTCTGGTCTGTTTACCCTTCTGCCACTTCATAATTTACTGCTGCCCCCACCCCTGGGTCGGCTGTAACATGAGATCTTTAAACGTTTGAGGTGGGGAAGGATCACTTAAACTGCTATCTGATTTTTCATCCATAAAACAGAGCTAATGACACTGACCTTCCTCATAGAGCTATTGTGTAGGGTAATTAATTAATAATTGCAGGATCCTTTGAGAGTATAAAGTGCGACGTAAATGCTAAGCATTATTTCCACACAGTCTCTGCTGGCTTTTCTAAAGTACATTCTGGCCTCCGTGCCTTTGATCTGCTGTTATCACCTGAAATAGAGCAAACAATGCCTTTGTGTCATTAAGCAGATGCATAATGAATGTTATTCATTATTAAAGGTTACTTAGCAATATAACATTTTTTTTTCTTTTTGAATGGGGATATCATCCTGTGAGAGGATTATGTAAACCAATGGCTAATGTATCAAAGCAGCAGCCATGGCAACCGGAGCCAGGAGGCCCACGCTGTGGCCTTCAGAAGAAACCTGTGTCCACCCTCAGAGGGAGGACAAGGAGTGATGGAGAGAGAAATATGGGCAGGCCCAGCAGAGGAGTCAGTGGTGGGAAATGCCAGGCCATGCCCCAGGCACCCTCCTGCCACCACTTCTCTGTTAATTGTTTAAAACATGATTTGTCGGATTTGGAAATGTAAGGTCTCCTGCAAAAATCAACTTTCTCCATCCATCATTCCCTTCCTCCTCCAACCTCTGGGTATTCCCTTCGCTGTCCTGTATCAGGGAGATTATGTTTTTCTTTGGAATATAACCTTTTCTAGAGATGGAGGTGGGGCAGTGCTGTGATCAGAAAGCCTTAATACCCCGTCCCCCTGCATTCCTGGTGATGCTTGTTTATCTCCACAGAAACGAACCTCTATTCAAAGCTCTGCAGATACCAAGGCGGGTAGGTCATTAATACCAGGAACCGTCGTTCTAAAATTCTAAAGGCAAGCTAGATAGATTGCCTGATGGAGACCACGTTCTCCCATAAAATGTGAAAATGCTCAAAACTTTTTGACTGGTTCCTTTTCCTTAAGATTGAAATATTGGAAGAGGATTACTACTCTCTTATGTGTTTCCTTTAGACTTAGACAAAAGAAATAACATGTTCGTTGATTTGGTTTTGATTTTGCAAGTTTAGACTTTTATGCTCTAGTACAGTTGTAAGGTCATTGTACAAGTTAAATCTTTAAATGTCAGAGTTAACTTTTAAACCGTGTGTTTCAAAAACTATATAAATTTACAATGTGCTCCTCTCCCTATATTCCTTTAAATAATACCCAAAACACAACTCTCACTTACCCATCTATGTTTTACTGCCTTGACGATAGGGCTTTTATATCTCTTATTTGGCACTGCTGTTTATTGCCATTCCTCCATAATTCTGGGTTTTTGCTGACCTGATTTTATTTCAGTATCCTTTCGAAAATCTTTTTTCACTAAGCTTAGTTAATTCAAACTTTGGCACTATCGGTAAAAGCCATAAAGTCTTTCTTAACATGGAACAAGATCGCCACCTAGCGGCCAGGGCGGGCTCACTTCCGCGCAACCTTCCACATTTACCCACGCCCGACCCCACCCGCACACGCCTTTATTCCACTGGATTATATGTACCGAGCAGAGATGCCCTGAAAGAATATCTAACATTTTTCAGATGAGAGAACTGAAGGTTAAAAAGGCTAACTTATCTGGTCAACCCCACAATGCCACAGTAACACCCATGTCTCAAGACATGCTGCTACTGTGTTATCTTTAATTTTTCCAGTGACAATACTCTGACCTAGAAATGGGTATCAGGATCTACCAATCCGAGGCTTCTATCATATAGCTGAAGAAACTGAGGCACAGAGAATGGAAATGGCTTCTCAAGGTTCCTAGAGTTTACTGAATTTTGACAAGAATCCACTTCTATTTAACACTTAGTCTGGCATTCATTCTCCTACTAAATCAATCTTACTTTAAATGTTTCCTGTTTCTCCCTTAAATTACCATAATTCCAGTGTTTAACAGTGACCACAGCATTTGGGAATAAAGCGGTCCAGCTTTTCCTTCCTCAAAATGAGTAAGACCACAGCGTAGGAGCACTTAGAAAGTCAAAATTCACTCTCATGAATGAATTGGTCCTTGCTGGCATATACAAAAATATTTCAGCACTTTTCTTTATACTTAGCAGGTAATGAATTCAAGTAAAGGGAATGAGAAATTCTACCTATGTTCTCGTTTGGCCTAAAGAAAATACTTTAGCTCAAAATGTCTTGCTTCTAGAATTTAACTGCGTGGGTAGAGAACTTTCCTTGGCAAGCTGGAATGATTCCACATTCTTTCAACCCCCTCTACTCTGACTTCAAGTTCATCCTAACAGTAACAGAGGTCCAGAACACGGAAGATTCCTATCACTCCAAATAACACTGAGTTCCTAAATTCTCAGGTGGAATGGGTCTCACACAGCACAGCAGAAGCAGTCTTGCCCACTGCGTGTTCCCATGTCCCCAGGTTCACCTGCAGCTGTGCCTCCGGGCCAACTGACAGCTTCCTATGTCCCCCACTATCTCCCACGGTGAGGGCTTTGGGAAGCTTCCCAGATCTGGTGGGAAAACTCTCAGTTGGGTTTCCCAAAGTTTTTCAAAGGGTCCTCAGTGGGCTTGAGGATTAGCCCTCTTAGAGCCCTAGCATTAAACTCCTCTCGAACCACATTTAATTGGCTTTCTCCCTTTGCCACTTCGTGTTTCCTGTTTGCCTCACTTGTGCTTCCTGGGATCATCTCCCACGTGGACCCCCATCCGCACTGCCGCCTTGTTTTAAGGTTGTAAGGTGACACGAACTACAATGCTCATACCGTGAAGCCCTTGTTTGAAGTTGGTGGCTGATTGGTCCTCTAATGACGGTGTCCCCAGAGGTCATCCTGTCTGGCCCCCATTCCTGTACGTGGGCAGACTGACTGTGAAGCTTGGGAATTTGAAGCCTCAGGGGTTTCCCTGGAACAAGCCTCTTTCAAGGCTCCGGGAGGAGCCGTGGAAATATAGTCACATGGTTGTACGTTTCTCTAACATTTACAAAAGTAAAACATTTTAACCACAGTGAGGACCGTTGTCTCTCTCCAGGTGATATTCTGGTGTCAGAGGATACTTTGGGAATTTGGTGAAGAGGGAATGTGTGTTAGGAATACACTTTTTAACTGAAATTTGGAAAGATATTTTAGAACATTTCAGTAAAACCAATGCAAAATTATAGACTCCTGATCTGTGTAAATACGGAATGTGCTTTCTCCTGTTTTTAAATTTTATGTATTTGAAGAGTTTAGAGAAAAATTAGATGAAGAAAATGATGGACTAAGAAATAAAAGCAATAGTGATATATAGAGCAATAAAATCAATAGAAATTATTTCTATACCAAGACATGAATTACAACAAAAAATTTCATCATATCAAATGCAGTAGTAATTTACTAAGAGGAATAAATAAATTGAGTACATGTAATGAATAGGCTTATGGATTGTTTGATAACCTAATTCATAAAGAGGAATGAATCATATGAATACAGTGGGAAATATCTTGATTGGTTGACACCAAATACTGACATCAATTAATATAATATAAACTCATAATACATCACTACAATGAAGACACCTGTGACAAACTGGTTAATGAGTATCATCAATTCAAAGTATTTAAAATTAAACAAAGAAGCTTGGAATGCCCTAAAAGCATGCACATCACATATGCAAAAAACTTAATGGAGATTTTCCGAATCTGACAAAAATCCTACCAATGTATATAACATGAACAAAAATATTTGGGACAATGTAAGAAATGTTTCTAAACTATCAAAATTAGAAAACAAAATTTTCATCAATCATGGTAGTGCAAAAACTAAATTATCTTTTTCTTCTCTCTATGAAAAAAATTCCTAAATACAATCAGGTAAAGAGGCAACCAAAGAGTTTGCCTCCTAAAAATGTAGGGGAAAGATTATCAAAGAAGTCTGAAAGTAGTTAGTTAATTAAAAGGTTACTTTTCTGTATGTTGTAATGATGGTGCTGTTTGTCATTAAGTATTTGTCATCTTTCATGACGTTTTTCTTATTCCAAAAAAATCCTGATTTTCATATCTAATTTTGTATTTATAATTTTTTTTTCTTAAAAAGAACCTCCGAATTTGTATAAACCTCCAAGCCCATCTCTTCCAAGGTTTCCTTTAACAGTGAAGATGTTGCATCCAGCCTTAGTCTTATAAGGGAAAAGCAGCAGAATGTTCTTTCTATGATTTGCTTCATATACCAGAAATGGATATGTACCAGGGGACTCCCCCAAATCAAGACATATAAGAGAGTGGAAAAACAGTATAGATAATCTTTTATCTACCTACTATATTTGCTAGTAATTTGCCCTGCTAGCACTTCCAAAACATAAAAAATAAATAAATAGATAAGAATTAAAAAAAAAGCCAAGAGAACATGTCATGTGAGTGACAGGATCAAGGGAATGGAAACAACTGGTGGGGGTCTCGGAGGAGTGTACTGTGTTTCACTCCTCAGGCTTAGGGGCCAATTAGAAAATAAGACAGTTACAAACTGCAGGTCATAATCCCTTATTGAGTAGTAAAAATGACTATAATACTGTATGGTGTCACAATCATATTTTAGAAGAGAAAGGAGTGATTAAAATAAAGTAGATCAGAAAAATAGATTATATCACACAGGCTGTGTTCTATGAAACATTTGTATGGTGGAGAGCTTCTTTTTCACTGTGGATCAGTCTAAAAAGTTTGAAAAGTCCATAGGACAAATATGGAGTAGCTATACATGGAAGCGCAAGAATGACAGAGACAGTTACCAGAGCTGAGTTTGGCAATTTGTGGCAGATTATTTGTAAATTCACTAGAATCTGAGAGGCATTTTTCCTATAGGAATAATAGTTTAATTCATGATAGGATTCCTGGATAAAACCACAAAAGCTTATTTAACTCATGATATAGGCAATATATGTTATATGTGATATGACATATGGCACAAAGTGACAACATGTATGATTAATATAATGACATGATGTAATTTCATAAACATAACACAACATAAATTAACTGGGGTAGCTATTACAGCCCTAAGTCAGCACTCCCATAGTCTACCCTCATAAGACTCCTGAGCAAACTGTTTTAAAGGTATTATAGTATTTTGGTCACAACATCATGTGTATACATTTCACTATACAATGTAACATATTATAACGCCCATTGAATATTTCATGTTTTGTACTGCCACTTGATTTGATATAGAGTTTGTTGCCTGAACCTTTCTGCCTAATTAGAATCATTCATCCTTCCTCACCCTCCCATCCCCAAAAAGAACAAAAGAGGTACTGAATAGGCTAAAATGAATACGGTTTTTAAACTGGGTAATAGTAAGATCAAATGACACATTTGTTTTAAGGCATAACATTTGTAATTCAATCCTTAATTCTCTGGTGTTAAAACTGTCACTGCCTCTAAATAATGAAGCAAAAGAATACAGTTAATATGCAACAGCCACACTCAATTCCAATCTGCAGAAGGAAACATCTTTCACGAGAGCCACAGAATAATAAAAGGGCAGGCAATCCGGAGCCGACTTTGTCATATAACACCACGGGAACTACATTCTAACCATGATTTGATTTCAACACCATTAGAGTATTGACAATTCACATGTTCATTACATATAGCTAGGTATCTGCCAAATAAGTGTGTTCAGACAGGAAAAGAGGAGAATAAACATTTGTGAGATAGTCTCACTGTGTTGAGCACTATACGTGGTTCCTTATATGCATTTTCTTGTGACTTACAATGACGCACATGTTTTGTACTGTTTCAGTATTACAGAATTCCTGTAATGCTTAAACTGTAACGTGGGAGTCGTAATGCATGGTGTAGGAGAGCAGAAGTGTTTTAGCGCAGAGGAGTACGGTGCATCCGACAGCAGTCTGAAGGCACTGGGCCGTAAGTGGGCCGAAAGGTAAATGAGAGGGTCCTGGCAAGCCTGCTCTGGACCCCTCCGCAAGGTTAAGGAAGTCGCCCCCCCCCCTTGTCTCCACCTACCCTTCTCGGTGGGGGCACCGGCAGCCCGTCGCCGTGAATGAATTTCCCGCTAACTTGTACAGCCCAGCGCGCGGCACAGGGTTGGGGGCACATGGGAGCCCTGCCTTGCTCCGGTGGCCTAGCCCTACATCTTCGGTTTCTGGAGACTGAGGAAGAGATGGGCAAGGACAGGGGACCTAGAACACAGAAAGTAGGAATAGACATGGCCCTATTTAGTAGCCTACCCAGAGCCCCTTTGCTGGGGAGTCAGACATAAGGGGTGTCACCAAGATGCCCAGAGAGACCCATTTGCTTGGTGAAATCAGAGCCTCCCCATTTACAGAAGAGTTTTTTCCCCATCAATTTTTAAATGCATGGAAAACCCTTAAATCATATGCATAATTTTATTTATTTTTAACCTTTTGTCAATTAAATGTTGAGAGGTAAACGAATGAACTATTAGTATAATAAAGGGTAATGATTCTTACAGTGCCTTTGGCACATGCTGACGTTTTCTTCATTCACAAGATCACTGGCTTTGTTGGGGAGGAAAAACCCAAGTCAGCTCGTCCTGAGTGGGAAGGCCTGCCCATTCCCTCGCCTCATTAGGGGACTTGACAATAATTCACAGATCTTTGGGGATAACCAGCAGGCTTTCAAATATGACTGGACTAGTAATAAGCACTGTATTTTAAAATAACTGTTACATGGTTCCCCCAAGCAATTAACCTGTGCTGCTTGCCAGCAATCACCCTGCTTCCATCCCCACAGAATAAGCATTTAGTCTGTCTGCTCAGAATTAACATGGATTGCCTTCTTTCCTCCAGGTGGGTCACTAGGTTTGTGAACAGTGGGCATCCAATAGCCATTAAAAAAAAACAAAACTAAACTAGCTATGTGTGAAATGCAGCTCTTAGTATTTCTCTAGAGCATTTAGCTATATTATATAGACATATAAAATACTATCAGAAAATGGCTCTTTACAGATTACAATAATCATTTCATAAAGTTCAATTAGGCAATTCTGAGCCACATCTAATTTTCTCAGAAAATTCTCACGTGGCAGGAAGACACTGCTCTTTGTGACTTACAAATCTCTTTCAGGGAGCTGTAAAGCAACAACCTTTAAGAATGAGCACTTTTTGTATAGACACTAAATTACTTATGCCAAATAAAGTCACACATGCATTTTCATTAAAATAAATACTATAATGATAAGTAATTTTCCTATATAACCATTCTGCAATCTGTGCAAATTAGAATTTTGCATTCTGGGTTAGTATGAATCATAGGTAGTTCTTCCTCTTCACTGATAGGTGGAGCTAGTGATTTCTGTATTAATTATTATATACTATTTTAGCTTATTAAAATCTCTATCTAGATGAAGCAGATACTTCAAAGCTTCAAAACTGATGAAACTGCATACTTCTCTTTTAAGGGATAAAACAGTTGCATTAATATATGAAATACACTACTAAAACACCCCCTGCTGATTTCACAGGCTTTGCAGGGAGTTATGAATAATTTTCTGAAAATAAAGACTGAGAATCAGATATTTATGATGATAAAAATTAGATCTCAAGAACTATTATAAACTTGGAATATTCCCCTAAGATGAAATTTTTTATTCAGTTCAACAATTATTTAACACATTCCAGAGGTGAAGGAATAGTCAGATCAGGATTTGAGGCTCAGCTGCACACTTACTATACTAGCACTGTAACAGTAATCACTGAGTACCTTTGTAAACCTACATTACAGAATTCACACGAGAATTAAGTGAAGTGACAAGGAAAACTGCTTTGAATGGGTCACAACTTCATAAATGATTATTTAAGATGGCATGGTATAATAATTCTCATAATTAGATCTGGAGACACATTCTCAGGCATCCACAAATTCTCCATGTCAATGTTTTTGCTGTTTTTAAATTTTGTTTTGTTGTGGATCATCTGAACATTTCCTGGTAGTGGCCATGTATTGTGTGTATTCATGACGGCATTAGTGCCAAGCAATTCAACTTCAGTGGTTTCCAAGCTAATGAAAGCAGACACAGGCAGATTTACTACACAACCTCTATGGTCCACGAGACAGGCAAACAACAATGGCAAAAATTCTAAACAAAGACTTGGTGGTAGTCTGGACCCAGAAAACTGATGAGAAAAATCCAAGCATTACATGGCACACTCCAGCACTGATAAACTGAACTTTTAAAAAAGGAGTCCTGCCAATCTGCATTAAGAGCGGTGATCTACCATCATGCATCATTTGCACTGGTTTTGTAGCTCTGCATATACTTATTGTTGCTGGGTTTTAGTTACTCATATGAAAACCTTCAAGTTTATACTCAGATTCTATTCTACATATTTAAATAACATTATAAGATTAACATACATCAATTAAATAATTAACTTTAAAAATGAATACCTGAGGGGTGTGTGGTCCATGAGATCAGAACTCAGAAAATAATTCAGGTTAAATTTTCTCACTGTACTTTGCTGTGTCACTGGCCTCATCTCTATTTCTTTAAAGTAACATTAGGATAGTAATCTCATCCACATAGGACCACTGTGAGGAGTAAATGAAACAATGAATGTAACTGAATGACTGCTTTTTCAGGTATAGTATGTTGTGGTTACAATAAGGGCTCTGAACCAAGAGTTGAGCCTTTCAACCTACATGTCTTCAACACTTTGAGCAAAACACCTTACCTCTATGGGAGTCACATCCCAATTTTCTAAAGCTAGGTGTGTCAGATTATGTCAGTTCCTCTGAGAGAACCATAACAGAAGGTGGTTGGGTTTTCCATTGGGATTTCAATGCACTCATTTTCATGCCATATCCATAGTTACTTGGTTTCCCATTAGCTTTATTTTATACTTACTACTTCAAGAAGTAACAAAAGTTAAGATTCACTTGTGATCAATGCAGCAATTTGCAATAAAACAGGGTTATCAAAGCTAAATTCTTCCATCAGAGAGATTTTATTATCTTTGTTCGCTTTGTTTTCTTCAGTATAATAGAAAGACAGAATTCTTATTTGAACCTTCTCTCTGAACTTGGATGTACATCCTAGGCAAGTCAAAACACCGCTCTATATTGACTGTACTGTTTTTAAAAAGCAGGCTGGGACACTGACTTGTGAATTCAAATCCTGAGCCCACCGCTTATTAGCTGTGCAGCCTAGGGCAAACTGCTGACCCTCTCAGAGCCTTACTTTACCTTCTCTAACAACGAATGAGATAACAATTGTAGAGCACTCAGCTGTGGACCTGGGTACCTTGGAAAAAGCTCACTGAATGTTAGTTATTACTACTAATATTATCATGTCTCCTCCCTTTCATCTTGCTTTCCAGTTATTGCAAGAAGAGGCTGCAATACTTGAAGTACAAAGAGATATAAGAAAATGTGGGGACGGTTACAAGGACTGGCAAATACTCAATGCATAGGTAGATTGATAGAGCAGCCACCATCATGCCAGGAAGCTTAAATTGGATCTCAGTTCCACAATTTTCTAGCTTTGTAAATTTCATTATGTGATCTCACCCCTCTGACCTTTGTTTCCTCCGCCCTAAGCTCACGGTAGTAATATTTACCCTATTTATTTCACACGACTTGTTAGTGCAAGGTTCAAAAACAAATATTCCACATACACGAAAACATTTCTGAAGTCAAAAGTACTAAACAAGGCGGTTTTTCTCAGGATAAATCTGAAGGGGCCCAAGAGTTGGATTCTACCTCTGGCCCTATCACGAACAAGCTGTGCTGATCAATATCCTTTAACTCCTCTGAGCACATTCACCTGGTGGATAGTAACACCCACCAATGATTGTGGGATTACCATATGCCATGCATTGCACTACGTTCCGTATTTGCACACCAGACGACCCCTCTCATTTCGTGCTCACAATTTTAAGGCAGACATCATGTTCATTAAACAAATTAAAAAATTAAAGCTGACGTTGACAATGCACTGTAGAATTGTATGCCTGAAACCTATGTAATCCTTGCTAACAGATGTCACCCCAATAAGTTTAACAATAAAAATGAATTTAAAAAAAAAATTAAGGCTGAGAGAAGTTAGAAAACTGCCATCTATAAAAAATCTATCTAATAATAAGAGACAACTGTTAGCAACCAACAGTTCTGACTCTAATCCTCTAATCACCGGCTTTCCCGCAACTATCCACAGAGGAGAATGAGGGATGGCCAGGAGAACTTCACCCAGGCGGGTCGCTGGGCTCCGCCCCTCAGGGTTCCTGCCCAGGCCCCGCTCCGCCCAGGCCTCCCCGCCGCTCGCGCCACTGCACACCACGAGAGAACCCTCCCGCCGGGCTGCTCCACCTCCCCCAAATGCAGAAAATCTGCGCGTGCCCACAAGTATAGAAAAACAGCACGTACCCAGCCTGCACTGCACTTGGCCAGACGCAGCTCATGCGCTCTGAGTGCGCCTGCGTTTCCTGTCCGCACTTTTCACTTCCGACGGGATACGTCCGACCAATGAGGTGGGCTCGGAGGCGGGCCATACTGCTCCCAGACTCCTCCCCGGTCGGGTGCTTTCTGAGTCGCGTGTGAGGTCCCGGACTGCCCAGCCGGGGCTCATGGCTGCCTCCGGGACTATCCGCACCTTCCGTCTCCCGCCGTTGCCCACGATTCGAGAAATCATTAAGTTGTTTAGACTGCAAGCGGTGAAGCAGCTGTCCCAGAATTTTCTCCTGGATTTGAGGCTGACAGGTGGATGGTTTATCAGTGCTCTAGACATGTCTCCCCGGCGTCCGTGGGGGCGTGGGCCGGGGCGTCTCGTGCAGACCCTGCGGGCCGCCGACCCGGGTCAGGCACCTGTGTACAGTCCGCCTTTAGTCAGGTCCTTGCACCTCTTTATACTAAAAGAACCCACGCCCAGCAGACGTGTGGAACGCATTGTGTGTGTGCTCACGGCATCCCATGCTCGGGAGTTTGCGGTTGGCTCGTGCAATCAGGTCATGCAGACACCGGGCACACAGCAAGGGAGGAAGGGTGCGCGCTTCGTAGGGGGTTTTGGATGGTCGAATCTCAATGTATTAACACTGTGAAGTGGTACTGCACATGCTGATTAGGTTTGCTTTTCATGCACTTTAAAGTTATATGAATTTAGTGCAGGGATTTTATCAATAATGTGTTGAGTATACTCATAGGAGTATACTCATAGGATCTATCACTGAAACGTTTACTTGAGTCTAAGAAGTCCTCGAAGGTGCAAATACTCGTTCGGTAAATGCATATTGAACAAGCTATGTGTTAGTGCTGGAGCTGCACAGTGGGAGTGAACAAAGCAAAGTTGGTGCATGACAAGCTGACATTTCCGTCTGTTTACGTTCCTGCCCCCTATTTTTTAAGTCACTTTTTAAGAGATAGAATTTATGTACACTACAATTCTCCCATTTGAAATGCACAGTTTGATGCGTTTTAATCACCACCGTGTCTTAGTTCCTTCTAAAAGACAAGGTTGTAGGAATAAGAGATATTAAAAGAATGTCCGTTAATTCACTGTGGGAATACTTACTGTTTTTGAGGTTTTGATATTTCATTCCATTTGGCCCTCTTTTCAGAAGCCAAATAGTTTTTGGGTTCAGCAAATCAAACCCAAATAGTTCGTTTTCAGTTAAGTGAAGTACTGTCCACAAAGCACGACTAAGATATTTTATTTCTTCGACATGGATCCTTTATTCTGCCCATAGCAACGTGACCTTGGGTAAAATAGCTTAACTCAGCTTCAGTTTTTTCATCTGTTAATTGGAGGAGCATCCTACAAAAAGTTTAAAAGATTACCCACCTCTAAAATTCTTTGGTTCTGGTTGTAACCAGAACCAGCCTTTTCGCCCTCCATTGGTCATGTTCTAGGTATAAAGCACCATTCTCAGAAAGACACAGGTTTTCATATTTAAAAATTTTTTTCTTCATATCTATTTTCTCATGTGAGCCTTTATTCACCCTCAGAAGTGAATTCCAGAATCTAGATAATATTGTCTTTTCTACAGGAACCAATATGAAGGGAAATTAGGATACCTGTCAGGTGAGATGCTCAGGGGGAACAGAGCAAGATGGAAACCTAAGCTTCAGCAAATTGACAGTGCTGCTTTGATATCCATTTGTATTTGAATGTGCCTGAAAAGTTTGAGGCACTGCCTACTGTCATAGCCTTCATTTTAAAAAATGAGAGTATTAAATTCACTCCATAATGCCCGTGCTTAATGTGTCATCTCTGTTCCCCTTAAGAGCCTTTGGTCTGTAGCAATGGAAGGTTTGGCTTTAGAATTTACACGTGAGCTAGAACCCCCTCTCTTCCATTTTCTTTCTAGAAGACTTTGCCCAAGTAAAACAAACAAGGGAACTATAAAGATCAGAGGAGTTAAATTGGGATAGCAGTTCTTAGTGGTGTCCAAATGCATTGTGAGAAAACCTGTAAAGCACCTATGACAGACAGGTGGTCAGTGGGTGGCTGATTGCCTCCCTGCACCCATTAAAAGACAGCACTGTTCTTGTATGACTGAGAGACTTTGCCTTTCAGCCTACGGAGGGGGGTTCTCACAGAAGCAAAAATGGGGACTGTAAGTACAGTATCAGTGAACACCAAGAAATGCTGGTATGTTTTCAGTGACCAAATTTTGACTATGCCAGGAGGTCCCGTTGCTTGGATTTTAATTTCAATAAGACTGGCCCATTGTATGTTTTTTCAGATGTGATGATTAGTTGCAAGGAATACTCAATAATTTGCTTTCCCATGATTATTTAAGGTGTGCTAATTTTAAAAAGTTGATTAATTTAAAAAAATAGGTTTCTATATCACCTTGCATGTTTGCAAAGCTTAAAAACCTCCACTGCCAAATTTAACTTTTATCTGAAAATGACCAAGAATCCAAATTTCTGCAAGTCTTATGGTCTAGAAACTTGTTGCCACTGCCACATTGACCACCAACTAGGTATCTAGGTAAAAATGGAGACTGCCAGTACTTTCTGCTTCTGGGTTTTTAATGAGTAACATTGAAAATTCTGAATGTTAAACTAGCCTTGCTTCTCAAATAGTCAGTGTTCAAACAACCAGGGATGTGATTCATGCTTATCCAGTCGATTCTTAGGAATTGATTGGTGTGGGGGAGGAACAGATAGAAAATACAGTATTAGCTAAATTTAAGTTGAAGAAATTTATCATAATCTATTTTTATAAGGGACTGGTACTTTTCAACAGTGGGGTGGTAGAATATTGAATGGTTTAGATTGATAATTAAATAATTGGATACATATTGTATATAGAGTCATGGCTGGTAAGAATTTGTAGAGTTTTTTTGTTGTTGTTGTTCAGATTCCATACACCAATATTTGCCAAGATAATCAACTGAAACTTGCTTTTCTCTAGATAAAATTGTGAGGAAAGCTGGCAATCTAACAAATGCCTACGTGTATGAAGTGGGCCCTGGGCCAGGGGGCATCACCAGATCCATTCTCAATGCCAATGTTGCTGAACTTCTGGTGGTTGAAAAGGACAGTCGCTTTATTCCTGGATTACAGGTGAGGTATTTAAAGTGTCTTTTTAAAAACCCAATTTAAATCTTTAGGCCATGACTCTGAACCCCCAGGGTATCCAAGGAGTCTGTAGGGTGCTACTCAAACTGCAGACCCCAGGCCCCCTTGCAGATATTTTGATTCAGGGGTCCCCTGAGGTCTAGTAAACTGCATTTCTAACAAGCAACCCCCCCCCCCCATGATCTGTTGGGCATAGCCGAATAAACCCTCTTTATGCATTGATGCTAAACAAATTATTTTGTGTCACTTTAAAAAAAAAAAAACAAAAAACTCTAATAGCGCTGCATGTCATGGCCATTCCCTTAAAAATAAGGAAAAATAAATAATGCCAATAATGACTTAGCATGACTTCTGAGAACTTCATGTAGGTTCAGAAACTCATTTCTACAAGCAAAAGATGGGGGAAACATGCCTGATTAAGAGGCTAGTTGTTAAGCTTGGGTATTCATATAAGAATTCTTTAAGTGAAGGAACAAAGTTGTACTACTGTAAATACAGAGTCAAGATGCGGCGTGAATGAAGTGATACATGTATCTTTAAAACAATCAGTCCGAACTATCTGAAGGAACTGGGCATATTTCAACTAGAGAAAAGCTGTGAGTGAGGGAATTCAGAGCTGCCCATCAGAGGTTGGTGGTGGAGAGGATAAACCTATTTTGATTTTCTCTAGGAAAGAATTAAATAGGTGGGAAATGAGAGAGGCAAAGGTGGATTTAAAATACGGAGGGGATCACTTCTTGGCCTTTTGGCTAAAATCAAGTGTAAAGTAAGGAGGGACATACATTTTTGAAACGTTGGCCAACAGTGGAAGAGATTATAGGCAGAATCTTGTAAAGGGAATTCTCCATAGGAGGCACTTAATGATTTAAGCACCTTTCTTTGATTCCTCCCTAATTCTAAAACTTTAAAAGAGCCCTTAGCCCTTGGCTCAGATGAGTAGGAGTTTATTAGATGACTCCGATAGAATAGTAAAATTATCTGCATTACTATTTTCCTACAAGAGGACAAATTGGTATAAAATTAGTACATCCTAATACTTGTGTATGTATTAATGGGAAAATGTTTAATTCCTGCCAGAACAATTTGAAAAAATTTGTTTGAAAATCTAGAACTTTGCATGCATCTGAATTTTTAAATAAACCTATATCCAGTTCCTCTGATTTAAGAAATTATGTAATATTTACTCTAACCTAATTTTTGCCACTCTTTACTGACAGAATTGGTTTCAAATTCATAATTTTATTTTAGGATATTATATAGTACATGTTCCTTGACCAAATGTGAGATTTAATTGTGATTTTTCCTTTGAACTGTCTGCTTATTTTAAGAACTGTATCTTAATTAGAGGTGGAAGTGGGAATATTATTGGTGAGATTAGGAAATGATGAAAAGAAACTGAATAACAAACACTGCCTAATCCCCTTCAGGTTTAATCATCTAGCCCTTTGTAGACATTTTTCCCCTTCAAAGAGACTTCCCTTTTTTTTTTTTTTTTTAATTGTTGGACTTATTAAGGTGACATGGGTGAACAAGAGTCTTGTAGGTTCCAGGTGTACCATTCTACAGTGCATCGTCTGTATGTTGCATTATGTGTTCACCATGTTCACCACCCAGAGTCTCTTCAAAAAGAGACTACTTAACCCTCAATCTCCCCATCTGTTAAATTCAGTTCTTTCTTATTAGGCAAGGAGGTGAATCAGATTTCTGTTCATCCACATCTTCATTTACATATTCTCTCTCTGATCTCAACTAAAGATCTTTGAAGACAGGCTATTTAAAAGACAACTACACAGTTCCCTTCTCAGCTGCCCTCCCCAAGTCCCTGCACTTCTAACCCTACCTTGCTCTACTTGTCTCATTAGATTTATCATCGTCTGACTATGTTCATGTTCTCATTTGTAGTCGGTCTCAGTCCTCTGCAATGTCAGTGCCATCAGGGTAGAGATTTTTGTCTGTTTTGTTCCTTGCTGTATCTCTACACAGCAAGAGATGTAAGAGTTCCTGGCACCTAGCAGGTGTTCAGTAATGTCTCACATGAGAAATAAAAAGGTTGATTCTCTATCTCTGTATCTTTCTATCTAATTCGCTGACTATGTCGTTTAATAGTGAAAGTGAGTGATCGTGTAGTATTGATTATCAAAAAGTCTTGTGCTCTTTTTTTCTAGAAGGTCGATTACTCTGCAGGAAATGTATATTTGACTTGTCTGTTTCTGTAGAAGCAAAGTTAATTCTTAGTGCCTTGTATGTAGGAAAGGAATTTGCCTTAAAAAGAAATGTTGGGTACTAAAATATTAAATAGACTTCTGTTTCCTTTAAAGAATGTTTCAATATGTAAAACCACTTTCTTTTAGAGGTACTGAATTAATCATAAAACTGAGTAAAGTCAGCAGGAGAGTGATCTATTTTAAGGATTCCATTTTAGTGATTTCTAAGCTAATAGAATTACTTTTTAAAGAAATTGTAATAATTTATAAAATGTCTTCTAGCTCAAAGTATGTCGTTTGGGGCTTAATTCAGTTCTTATATTATCATGAAGCAGTGTAGGGGAAAGAGCAGTGATCATGTCGGTCTCACCATCATGTTTTAAAGGAAAAAGACGTGTCAGATATGTGAAAGCACTGCAGCATGGGTTTACGGTAAAAAGCTTGCACTCTAGTGTCAGACTGCCTGGGTTTGAGTTCAAGTTCTATTGTTTACTGGTTATGTGACCTTGGGCAGGTAGCTTTCTCTCTGTTTCTCATTTTTCTCATAGTATTGTCATGAGGATTAAATGAACACCTCCTACTTAGTAAGCAGTCGATACACTTTTCTATGTAAGCAAACATTTAAATGATTAACCCCATGCCTTGAGCACCTCTGTTCAATCAGCAGTGATCAGGAGACTGTGAAGCTGGAAGAAGGCATAGGTAAGGTTATTCCTTCGGAGCTCTAGAGAATGCCCAGGGATTCCCTGGTGGTGTAGTGGCTAGGCTTTGGCGCGCTCAACGCTGCGACCTGGGTTCGATTCCCAGCCAGGGAACCACCCAAAAAAGAAAATGCCTGGTGCAGTGAACACACCGGGGCTGAGGTTCCAGGCATTGGGCCCCAGCTCAGCCTACCCAGCTGATTATCTGTGACACTTCGTTTTGTGTTCCGGCGGTTTATTGACGGTGTGTAAGTGTGCATCTTCACGGATCCCAGTCTGTCTTCAAGTAATTACACACTTCAGTGATGCAGACCTTATAGTACGTACACATTTCTCCTGGCCGGGCCTTTGTGCTGGTGTCATACTTCCTGTACAGAGTTCACAGTACAATGGGATGTTTGGGGTAAAATTCAATTCTGTATTCAAGAGATTTAAATAATAAGCCCAATTCTAAAGCCTTCCCCATACACTTACTGATTTGAGTGCTCCTCACCTGGATTCCCATCTAGTACCATTTTCTCTCTACCGGAAAGCTTTCTTTAGCATTTCTAGTGTGGATCTGTCGATAATGAACTTTTCAGCATTTGTGTGTCTGAAAAAGTGTTTTATTTTGCCTTCTTTTTTGAAAAACATACAGTGGATTTTTCTGTGAGTACTCTTGAGATGCCGCTTCACGGTCTTGACTTCTGACAAGTTGCTTCTGACAAGAAATCTGTCTCTGTTTATCGTTGCTCCTTTGTCTTTTTGCTCTGGCTGCTCTTAAGACTTTCTCTTCCTCACCGGGTTGGAGCACTTCCATCATAATGTGCCCTGGTGTCATTTTCTTCATTTATCTTGTCTGTGGGGCTCATTGAGCTTCTGTAGGTTTTCCTGTACTTCCTGTTGTCCAGTATCTGAAAATCATTGCTTCATCTATTCTGTCTTTTTTTTATTTGCATAAGGCAAGAGAGAATATCTGGTCCCATGTGGTCCATCTGGGCCAGAGTAAGAAGCTCTAGGATTCTTTTTAACCATTTAGTAACGTGCTTATTTCATAGAATTTTGGAGATAGTAAGGCACTCATTGTTGTTAATATTGCCTCTGCATTTTATACTAGGTAAATAAAATGGTTATTTGTACTTGATAGGCAAAGGGGAATGTTCATAGGATTGAGAGTCAAATAAGCTGGTGGTCAAGTCTCAGGTCTGACACTTACCCAAGTGATCTTGAGCTAGTTGTTGAACCTTTGTCAGCTTCAGCTTTCTCACCTGCAGCACAGGGATAATAGTTTGTTTTGTGGTTATATAAGGATAGACAGAAATTCATATAAAGAGCCTGGCATATTGCCAGTAACCAATAAGTGGTTGCTGTTATAATTATTCCCCTTCCTATCCTCCAATAAAGGGATGTATAAAGTAATTTAGTCATCCTGGCAGAAGGAGCTGGTTTTAATCAGAGATAATATTTTTTTAAATTCTTTTATCGCTAGCAAATTTTTAAAAAGGACAACCGATTGACTTTCTGTTGTAATATGTAACTCTTTTACACATAAAACTTTTTACACATATTTTAGACATGTAACTTATTTGATATAGCTATAACCATAGTTGGTCGTAACATAGGCAAAACTCAACAAATAAGCAAAAGGCACCTTATAGCTAAAGTGATTTCTTAGTTCATTACAAATTAGAGGTACCAAGACCAGTGCTAGAAGCAGACTCACTGACAACAGCAAGAAGTAACAGTTATTACTGTGGCAGAAAAGCTATAAAAAGCAACTGCAAAAACTGAAAAAAAGCACAGTAGTGAGAGATCATAACCACTGAGGCCATTACTCTACAGGCAATAATGAAAAAGTCACCAAGAAAGGGTGAAATCGGGTTCATTGTACTTGGCTCAAAGAAGAGAATTGTGTGATGTAATTTAGAAAGATTGACATCTATGCATTTCTTTTTAAGAAATGTTAAAGGAGTAAACATCAGTTGAATAGAAAATTTACTAAATCTGATTCCTTGGTGAGACTGAGTAAATGAATTTCTACTCTATTGGTCCTGTTGAAAAAGCCACACAAACTGACTTTTTAAAATTATGCTGCAATCTTCACCCCAAAGTCTATTACAACATCTTAAATTCTTTTTTGAAAAGTAGCATTGGTCTTTTCTGTGTATTCTGTATAAAAATAAATATTTTGTTCTTCACTTGTCAGATTCCATGTTACAGGATTTTTAATTCTCACATGGTTTACCTAACGGTTTTGCCCAGCCTTGTTTCAGCAGTGTATGAGTTCCTGTAATGGGGCAACTAGGAAGAAGTCCTGTCACGGCTTTGTGATCAGTGCTTAGCCCTGTTACAGTGTTGGCTGCCATGAGCTCCTCATCATGACGAGGTGGCATGAAACATACAGGATGGCTATTTGATAGCATTTTTTGTTCTCAAGGAATTTATAATTGTGCATAAGTTCCAAGAATTGCATAAATTCTTTCCTCATCAAATTAGATCACCAACAAACTACCTAGGTAGACCATAGTAACTTGCTACCTGCAGAAAAGTTTGCACGAAGACCTTGACTTGTTAGAGGTGTTTTTTAAGAGACCACATGAACAATACTTGTGCCTTTGTTTTCTCCTCGTATTAAAGGCATTCTCTGTTATGCTGCTCCATGTACCCTTTACAAAACCTAATACCGGAAAAAAAAACATTTTTCTCTCTTGGTATAATTACTTCCAATAGAGAGTAAAATATTATGTAACTTAGTATGTCGCTTGTGAGAGCTAACGTCTCTAGAATTGTTAGCTCTCACACTTCATATGCGAGTATATGCCTCGACTTTTCATGCTTTGGTTTTCTGTTTCTTCTTTTACAGCCTTACATAATGAATACCTTTCACTTTAGCTTACTTATGTCTCATTTTGGAAAAATAGAGGATTGAAAACTAAAATAAAAATGATAAAACAATTTAAGAGTGTCTGTAAAAATACTCATTTGGCTGTAATCAAGTGCCTGAATTCATAGTCAGCTGTGCCTCTGAGCACATTATGCGGCAATACCTCGAGGCTTTTGAAGTGTAATGCACCAGTGTTATTCTTAAAGGGCTGTGATGGTGATCTTTGCCACTCCTCCATCACCCCCAAATAGTGTTACGATAATGACAACATTTTTCTCTATTAGTGCTTAGTTAGAAAGTCTTTCTGTGTCCTTGCTGAATTTCACTGGATGTTTACATGGCTATTGTCTGTAATCATACTATCATTTCATTTTGGATAGCACTTTCCCCCTGTAATTGCTTCAAGCCCTTCACATAAGGCTGTGAACACCAGTGCCCTGTACAGTGCGGAGTTAGGAAGAGGAGGATCAGGCCACAGCATGGTTAGGAAAGGGACAGACCTTTAGACAATGGGAGGACCTGGGTTGTCACTGACTGAGGCTGAAGCCTGAAGGGGAATCCAAAGGGAATATACTAGAAATGTAACTTTAAACCTAGAGACTGAAAGTAGATGTGTATTATATCTGTTTCCTGGTATGCAGCTGTGTGTGTCAATATGAAGAAAATTAATATTTCACATGTGGTTGAGTTATCAGAGCATGTAAATTAGTGCCAAAGAGCCAAGTTTACATTGTTTTGTTTTGCTTTGTTTTAGTCTTAATTACTAATTACTTTCTATATATTGACATCGTGAAACAGAAGCTTTTAGTTCTGCCTCTTTGTTTTTGGTATGCTAATTTGTTTTAATTGTGTGAAGCATAATTATAGAAAAATTCTAATGTTCTTCATTGATGGTAAACACTGTCATTAAATACACAGTTTTTGTACAGTAAAAGCTTGTTCTAGAGCGAGCCATCTCTTTTTTATTTATGGTATACTGAGGTTATTATGTTTTCTAAGATTTATTGTCTGGAACTCATCAGATTAGGTTTCAGGAAATCATGGTAATTTAAAATAATCCTTAAGCACTTTAAATAGAGGTATGCAGTTCTTTTTGCTAAATTATCGAGGCTAAACATATCAAACTAGATGGTTCCCAAACTTAAAATGTTTAATCTCTTACAGTGTAGGCAATTTAGCTATGTATTTTTGAAACATTACTTGTGTATTTCTACCTGAGTTAACTGTGAAATAAATCTCAGCGAGTTTCTTGACCTTACAAATTTGGGAAGCCCCAGATGTCACAGGTTAGGAGAGGACGTTCCCAGCTTCACAGAAATCTGACTGCCATCCGGTCATTGACTGATTCATTCGCGTATCAAATGAGTGTGAAGCAGTTACTCTTTACTGTTGCAGCCACAGGGCACGTGTGTGCATGCGTGCGTGCGTAGGGAGCGTATGTTGTTGGAGTGGAAAGGAGCCTGCAGGTGCGTAATTGCTGTCCTGTCTGCTGTAAGTGCTTAGAGAAGATATGCAAGGCACAGCTGGGAGGTCTCTACAAACTGGGAGCCTTGGTCCGTGTCTCCTCTCTGGGTTCTGTGACACTTCTTCCAGCCTTCCTGTCAGTGTCCAGAGTTAGGAGAGGGTTAGAGAAAATCAGCTTTCAAGGAGCTAGAGAAGCAGGACAGAGGGGTGAGTGCTCAGGGCCAAAGTTCCCTGAATTGGAGCCAAGGTTCTCTGAACTCCTTGAGCCGAGAATGTGGAAAAGAGCCATCTCTTCCTTTGTTATCTACATGGTGACATTTGTTCTCATTGATTATATTCACTCCTGCCTTTCAAACTGTGTAAGCTCAGGGACTGCATCTGGTTTTATTCAGCAAGAACTTTAAGAATCAACTTTTGTGTTGGATTTACGTAAAGGCACTTAACACAGTACAGATTTATAGATGGCTTAGCTGTCGGGATCTTTTTAGCGAGGGGCCAGCACCAGTGCTGTGAGAGTGTCTTTTAAGATGTGGTGCTGAAATGGATCAAATAAGGAACAAAGGTAAAGGAAAGGGTACTTCACTTTACCCCTCTTTTTTTTTCTTCTTTTTTATTTTACTAAGAAAAACTGAGGAAGTGGAAGGGAAGCAGATGCTTAGGAGGTAGAAATAAGCTGGGATGTAGCTGTTGTTGAAACATGCAGGGTAATTCACTAGGTTGAAAGGAGTTCTGGATCAAGAAATACTAAGATTAGGGATGCTCTGACCAGGGGAGAGTCTCTGAGTGCCCACATACCCTGGCAGTGACAAATGACTTTGTACTTGGTTTGAATCTCCCGTAATTTAAATTAAGATCTTGGTAATAGGTACAATCATTTGTGTATATTTAGGCTATGAAGATTTAGTTGCATTAAACTCATCTTCATTTTATTTACTCCTAATTAATTCTCATTATTTCATTATAATGTTTAGTCTTTAACAACTTAAAGGTAAGAGTTGAGTTTTTGCTAAAGCTATTCAGAAGTGCAAGTCATTCTGAGGGTCAAAATTATGTTAATATATTATTTGTGAAATTATAAGCTATTGCTGTACTCTTATCCATCACTGTCTGCAGTCCTGCATGCGTTAAAAGTGAAACACCACTGTTGTCTCCTGCAGTGGGGACTGTGCACTCCTGGTGTCTGGCTTTCAGAGTGATTTCATGATGCACAGCTGTGAAGTAAAAAAAGTAGTTTCAATATTTATCAAAGGGTAGGTACTCATTTTATTGACCTTTTTGTAAACTAGATGCTTTCTGATGCAGCGCCTGGAAAACTGAGAATCGTCCATGGAGACGTGCTGACATTTAAGTTAGAAAATGCTTTTCCAGAAAGTCTGAAAAGACAGTGGGAGGATGGTAAGTGTCTTTGGGGTTGACTTTCTTATTTTCTTTTGTAATTATTTATATTAAAATATATATTACAAACTTCATACATTTACATTAAAATTATCTGAACAGAATTACGTATGCATTGTAATTTTTTCCTGCTTTTCCATTTTCTCCCAAAATATGAAATCTAACCACTTTTCCCTAATTCTAACTTATTTGTCTCATTTTTCAAATGTTTGCTCAAATAAACCTGTCATTTTCATGATACCGTATAGGCATGGGGTGAGCTAGCCAAGTGTTACATTGCCCAGATGGTGAAAAAGAAATGTTGCAGTGAACGGAGCCACCCCCAAACCTCTGTCTTCCAGCTCGTTGGAATACAGGGATAAACTGGCTGTTTTTCCCCACTGAAACCCCTCAGCACAAATGGAGGAGCGATTTTGTGCACTCGCTTTAGCTGCCACCTTGGCTGGACTCCTTCGGAGTGGCTGCCCAGCTCCACCTTCCAACACGCGTTTTCTCAGCGCCGTGCCCCGCCCCGCCCCGCCCCAGGGACCTCCTAGTTGGTTCAGACCTTACCTGACAGTTCTCGGACTTGTTTGACTGTTACCTCCTCTTCTGGGAGATTGCTCCTGGTGGCCGGGCTCTCCTGCTTTTCTTCTCACATCGTTGTGAGCTTTCCCTGTTCTTTGCCAGTGGTTATTTTTTTCCACCCACCTCTAACAATGTTGTTTCTGAGATTTCTCTTTTTTGGCATCCTTTCTTCTCATGCTGATTTGCCTGGATTACTCCTCACCTGTGGTTTCACGTCCCACTCACGCCTTGCAGACACTTACAACTTCATACCCAGCCTGTATCCTCTTCCTGTGCAGCTGGCCCTTGACCTGGCATGCCCGAAGCTAATTACCTTCCCCCTCAAGCCACCTCTTCATTATTTCCTAAACCAAAAACCTGAGGACTTCGCTGACTGAGCACTAATTAGGTGGAATTTTTTCCTTAATAATTCAAAGCTGATTGTGAAAAACACATCGCTTTTGAAGAATACAGGGACTGAAAAATACTCAGCTATGTCTTTCCATATATTTTTTTTGATACTGTTAAAATTTAGTTTGATTTTACTGTTAACTAAAATTGTATTCAGAATATATTGATGAAATCATTTCAAGTTGTTTTTTTCTCCTGCCAACCAGATCCTCCAAATGTACATATTATTGGAAATCTGCCTTTTAGTGTATCAACGCCACTGATTATCAAGTGGCTGGAACACGTTTCTCATAGGGATGGACCTTTTGCTTATGGCAGGACCCAGATGACGTTGACATTTCAAAAAGAAGTGGCCGAGGTAAGTTTTAACTTTCTGTCTGTTTTATCACATAATCAAATTCCAAAACACTGCATTTTTATCACAGGCTGTTTTCTAAATTAATACTCCATTACTCACACACAAAAACCCAACAGTAGCTCAACCAAAAGTGAAACATGTAATAATGACAGTTGTGATTGTTGTGAGCTCTCTGTAGAGAACATGATTGATGTCTGGTAAAAAGGCAGTGTAGTAAATACTGGATGCGAGGTCAGACAATTAATTTTGCAAATGCATCCTAGATAAAGAGCTACATACCTCATTGCTGAGTATCACTATGGTCACCTTCAAAGTACTCCCCTCGGGAAGCTATGCACTGATACCAGGGCCTAGTCCACCCTTCAAAGCAGTTTGAACTTTTTTTCTGGAATGGCCATCAGAGCTGTCGTCATACCCTGAAATCTTGACAGTTAAGTTTGTGAACTCACCACTGTGTGCGTACGTTGGCAGCACCGTACAAACATCTCAGTAAGGTGTCTTACCCTGTACCACAGCCAGGGAACAACTAGAGAAAGACACCCTTTGCAAGCTCGGTGATGCATTAATACATAGGGAGTGGCATGAGATGGTTATAATTGATATGTCAAACTTAATAGGATGATAGTTAAAAAATGTTATAATGTATTTGGAGCTGAGAAAGGAAGGAGTTGATATCTCGTTACTCAGTCTGTAGACTTTCACTTAATCCCCTACCTCAGCTACACCTGCATTCTGAAGGCTGGAGCGTTCCAGGTTCCTCATCCAGCAAGTGAACCTGCAGGGTAGGCGAGGGCAGTTTTTGAGCTACAGAGCTTTCAGGAGGGGATCTGTGAACTACAATTGTTAAAAAAAAAAAAAATTATAATGACATATAAATGAAAAACAGTGGCTTATCAGAAGGAACCCCTGAATCCCCACCACCCAAGTCAAATTAATAATTAAGTTACCAACAAGCGGGCATCTTTGACACCCTCTTGTATGCCTCATTCTGGTTCTTTCTTCTGTCCCCACCTACTGTCAAGGAAATCAGTCCCCTGAATTTGGAATTTATTCTCTGCATAGTTTATCACATAGACTCTTGTCTCTAACAATTAATATAACTCTAGTTTGGGCCCTACATGATTCACTCATGTTGCTCATAGCTTAGTTTGTGTGTGTGTTCTCTTCTGTTGATTTGAATTGAGGCCGTGCTAATAGTTTTTTGTTGTTGGTTTTCTCAACCTTTGGATTTGTCCTTGGATTTTTTTCTCAGCTGACATGATTATTAGGGTATTTTGGTTCTTGATTAACACAATAGAGATGCCAAGTAATTTGTACTGTAACTCTTTGTGGGAAAAGTGCGAAGAACAGAGGCTTAAGTGGAGAAGCATTTTCAGTGATGCAGAATGTTAGTTGCAGTTCTTAATAATAGTGTTGCTTCAACTTCATCATTGTGATTATTTTTCTTTAGCAAAAAATGTTGACTTTAGTTACATTTTAGTAGGAGTCTTGGAAAGAGTTTATATTCAGTCTGGTAATTTAAAGGATGCTTCAGAAGTATGGTTAACACTGGTCCTGTGACTGATTTTCACATTTTGCAAGTGAAAGTTTCAGTGAGAGAATACATAGCGTCATTTTCTTACATACCCTCTCCTTTCTCTTGACACTGTCCAGTTCGTAATTTTGTATTTTAGTCACAGAAGCACTTTCAAAAGTTTTGTTTGCTTGGCTTTGTGAGTTACAAAACAGAAATAAATGAGCATGATCCTTTTATCCCTTTCTCTCTAGGACTGTAGGGTCTAAATGTAAGGATTCAGCTCACATACATTAAAGGACAGACTTATAGACAGTATAAGGTTACAGGTCATAAAACAGAATCAGATGGGGTAGCAATAAGTGAAACCTTAAGAAATCTCATCTAACCTCATTTTATAGAAGAAACTGAGACTCAGAGAGTAATTTAATGTATTCAGAAAGGTCACGGAGCTAGCTAGCTACAAGGAAAATTGAACTTGAACGCAGGTCATACGTGTTCTGCTGAAATCATGGTGTTTGCCTTCTCCATGTGGCTGGACCTGTGGACTTTTCTTCCTGACTCCAACATCAGCCTCTTTATCCCCTACCATTTCCAGGCAACCCCAGCTGTTTAATGGTCACATCTCTAGCAGGGAGAGAGTCTCCTCCTCATTAATTATGTAGTTCTCTTTGTCTCTGATGTGTGGCTGTTTCACTTCTCAAGTATGAGCCATTTTTTTCATTTGTACTTAAAATTATTTTAGATGAATAAGGAAAAGAAGTCACACCATTTTTGCGAATTCTTTGACCCGTTTTTCTTTTACTCAGTCTGAAAGTTTTTAAAACTCAAGGGTTAAAGATTTCCTTTTACTAAAAAATTAACTGGTTTGGTTTCCTGGGCCTTTTGCTGTTGTCTGTCTTGTAATGGAGTTGGAATTTTCATAGCTTTACCTATAACATCTGTAGCACAGAAATAGCCATTCATATTTGAATGGTTGATTGACCATTTAACTCTTACGCTAGCTTTTAATGAAGTCCTTTGCAGAGCTTCCTGGTCTGTTGCTAGAATTGTTCCTTAATGAGTTAGGGCAGGTGTGTGTGCTGCTTTCTCTAAATTAAGCCATGTGCTTCACGTGTTTCCATCTCCACGCCTTGGGTGTATTTGCTGCAGAGACTGGATGGGTCGAGTGAGTGGTCTGGACAGCTCCT
This sequence comes from Lyroderma lyra, assembly GCA_004026885.1. NCBI lineage: Eukaryota > Metazoa > Chordata > Mammalia > Chiroptera > Megadermatidae > Lyroderma > Lyroderma lyra. The sequence goes on from PVJL010001404.1 coordinate 188,133, forward strand.
CCTCTGGCTGGAGTGGGTGCATAGTGCTCTAAGTGAAATAGGCTTTAATGTGTCTTTATTGCAAATTAGCTCACCCTCCATATCTCACTGGTTTGCATTTTGGTTAAAGTGGCTTTTAAATCTCTTGAAATCATCATTGGAAACATATCTTTCAGATGTAAAGTTTAAAAAAAAAAAAGGAACAAAATTCAGGACGAAATAATAATTTTTAGAATCTGGGCATTTTGGGGGGTTTATTTTCCAATTTTGTGATTATGGTCATGCTAAGTTTTAGTTTTATACAACTGCTTTGAATTGTGCCCATTCACCCAGTGCATTTTGAATTAATTTTATACTGCTGATAAAATTAAGCTCCTTTTTTTATGAAGAACTAGAAATATTTTTGACCACTTGATCCATAAGCTTATTCTTTAACTGAAATCTATACTTCCATTATTTGCCTTTATATTTTTGATATTTGCTTGAGAATATGAGGGCTGTCTGGAAAAAATCCAGCTATTATCAGCATAACAAGAATGGTTATGTGTCTGGACAGACACTTTCCAGTCTACCCTCGTGTATATATCGATACATATGTTTCTTGATTTCACATTTTAGTAAGAAAGAGGTTGTTTTGGGATTTCTCTTGTCTTAAGCTCATCACTTGTCTTAAGCTCAACTTTCCAATAATTTCTGCTGTCCAAAAACAGACAAGAGCTGGGTAATTTAAAAGAAAAGGGGATGAGATGAGATATAACACAACAGATGCTGCAAAATCTAGTTAACCTTGCCCATAGGAAGTTTTCTCAGCATCTTAGATTGAAACTTATTTTTAACCTTGAGGCAAAATCTCTTGCAACCCAAATTATGTGGCTTCATCCCCACAGCAGGTGAGATGCAGCAAAGTGAAACGGGCTGTTAGAAGCCAGCACGTGACAGGGAAGCAGCAGAAAGACCCCAAAGCAGGAGACGACTCGAAAGCACTGCAGACTGTTTATTCAGTGGCAGGCACACCCCCGGGCATGCCGAGCCCCAGGATTCCTCCCGTGGTGCTGAGCCCTTATCGTTCAGAAGTGGGCTGACCAGACGTCCCATTTGAAACAGGACAGTACTATTGTTTTTGGTCCCGTTTCAAAGTGGACATCTGGTCAGCCTGTTGAGAAGAGGTTTAGCATGTCTGGTGAACTCTCAGAACACAGAGAAGCAGGGTACATTTCAGAAAGGTAAATATGCCTAATTTTTTTTACGCATGACTCAGCTTTGTCTAATCTTAATATATTGCCATTTTTTCATATCTTTTGTAAGAAATAAAATAACGTGGATATGTTCGGAGCTCTCTTTTATCTCCTTCCTTTTCCTCCATGACCTGTCCTGTTTTAAAATTTATATTAATCATTCCTATGTTTTTCACTTGCACTGTAGATATAGATACATTCACACATGCATGCACTCACAATAAGAAGTAATTTTTTGAATTTTTTTATAAATCGAGTCACACTGTATGTGTTTTCCTGCCACTTACGTTTTCCTCTGTTTTGGGATCTATGTTGGGTGACCCCCATTACTCAGTTTAACTATTGTTTAGTGTTCCATTTTCAAAATTATCACAGTTTATTTATTCACCTGTTGATGGACCTTTATGGTTTTCCACTTTTTGTTTTGGATATCACACGTAATGCTGCGGTGAACCTTCTTACCCCTACCTCTTCTCTAGGATACAGTCCTGAAAGTGGGCCTCAAGTGTTTGGTCAACTTCAGCCCCCTGTGTGCATTGCCAAACTGTGACCCTGAGCACTCGTACTGAGTTCCCTTCTCACGAGCAGTAATCTCCGTGCTCCCTGTCCTCACCAGTGCTAGTTCTTCCGGGTTCTTTTTGTTGCTGCTTACATTGTGTTCATTTCATGGATGTAAAATTGGGTCTCATAATGATTTTAATTTGCATGTCCCTAATTTGCAATGTGGTTGAGCATACTGTATGGTTATGGCTCATTCGAATAATTACAGTTTCTATTGGTTGTGTACTTTTTATTTTGATCAGACTGGATTAATTATGTCCTCAAATTCCTCTCTGTCTTTCTGTAGAGACTCACGGCCAGTACAGGAAGCAAACAGCGCAGCCGCCTTTCTGTCATGGCCCAGTACCTCTGCAGAGTCCAGCACGTCTTTACAATTCCAGGTCGCGCTTTTGTCCCCAAACCAGAGGTAGGAGCTTCTGTTCTTTTGTTTTACTGTGCCAGAATTTGGATTTTAACTGTCGTCTTTGCTCCTCTGAGGATACGTCATAGGAAATTATCTCTAGGACCTAATCTTTATTTCTATGTGAACTATACCACAACTTTTTCTTTATTTACGTGTCCTGAATAAGAACCGTAAAAATCACGATATGAATAAATCACAGCTCTTATTCTGATTTTTCTCCCTCTTATTTAGAATGACCAAATGTCTAGATTTATACATGTTGCCTTGGTGGTGGTATTATTAGTATTATCCCCTTTTACATTTAAAACTATTCCAGTATAGAAGATAAGTTACATTGACACCCAGTCCTCAGAAAAAGAAATCTATTTTTGTGTGTGTGATTTCTGTTAGAGACTTCTAGCTATATTTACATCAAACATAGTTTATTGTGAATATTTTTTTCCACTTTTTTGAGAGACCTTATTTTTGTCAGTGTTACTTGTAATCAGTCATCTGTGGAAAAATAGTTGGATATTAAATTAGGTTTTGACTATTATATGCTAATTACAGAAAATACAGAAAAGTAAGTGCTAACTACAGAAATAAAGTTTCTCTGCCAAAAATAAAAATCAGTGAGCTAGTGCCTGTTTTAGCAGTATGACTGTTGGATGAGTCACCACAGGACATGTGCCAGACAGACTCAGCTGACACTTCTGTGAATGCACGGTGGGCACCTAATTGCAGAAGAGCCCTGGGCCAGGCCCAGAGCAGAGGCGGCATGGAGTCCGCCCTCAGGGCACTCGCGGTAGTGGCCAGCAGAGCCCTCCTGGCTGGCCCAAGCTCTCCAGTGTGACATCTCGCAGAGTTTCCCTTACATCGCTGGACATCGATTAATAAAAGTAGATGGCATGGTAAAATTGTACAATGTGATGTTTAGATTTAGATGTGGATGATATATTTAGAATGGGGCCCCAGCCAATAGTGTTAGACCCGTGTGTACATCTTGAAGCATGGTCTGAGAAGTTTCCACGCACCTCAGTGCTACAGTCAGCTGAAGTTTCTGATGATTATAGGAATCCAGTCCAGCTTCCGTTCTTGTGCCGGACTTAATTGTCAGCTTTTTCTAAATCAAGTTCAGGGAACTCACTCGCAATACCACCTCCTTTCAGCGTCGGAAGGTTCAGACGTTATAAATGACCTCTTGCAAAGTAATAGATCCTAGACAGAACTTATTGACTGAGGATATCTCATAGATCATCATCAGAGTTAGCACATTTGTCCTTTCGGAGATTTTCTGTCCTAAAACGGGTGGCCGTTGTAATGAAGGCAGGCCAGGGGACCATACTGCTTCTTGTCACGCATATGCACGTGTATGTAACGTCCTGAATCGTGTCAGACCCCGTTATGTCAGAATCAAGGTCTGTACCTTTAGGCTTTTATAGTTACGATTATTACCCTAACCTGTCCTTAGGCCACCTAATTTTACCCAAGATTTCTTACAGTGGATATTAGAATACTTTTAGTGGAAAGTTTCTAACTCTTTATTTTAGTTAACTTGTTGAGCATGTTCAGTGGTATTTAGAGGTTGTTATCAACTTTATCTTTGATTTAGGCATAAGGTCCCCTTGTTAATTAATTAAAAGTTAATTAATTAAAAGGCCTTATGAAAATATTTATTATTTGGGGAAAAAGCTAGCTCTGTCTTTGATTCTCTTGTTATTGATGTTTGCTTTTCGGCAGGATTAACATATTTATAGCAGTTTTCTTTACATGCTTTTCATCATGTTGTAAATATTATATGCAGGGGATTTATTTAACCTAGGAAATAAGTCATCAAAGAGGAGAATGTATTATGATAAAGGAAAACGAAGGATTAAATTTTAGTTCTGATAGAATTCTCCTGTGCTCTCAAGTAGTTTTACCATATTGGGGCAGATCTGGAATACTCTGAGGGAAGCCAGAAAATATTTCGCTGATGATTACATTGAGCAATTTCTTTTTAAAAATTTGTTTTCTTAAGAATGGGGAAGAATTTTTACAGAGATGATAAACTAATGGTACAAAGTTGCCCCTCTTGCTAAACCCTCTGCGTGCAAAAAGAGCAAGTCATAAATAGAAATAACTAAACATGTGGTAAAATATGCTAGGTGCTAAAAATCGAGGAACAGGCAGATTCCTGGGGGAATTGAGAGAGGGCTGTCTGTAGATGCTCCAAAGAAATGCACTAAAATTCAATACTCAATCCCAAAGCTCTTTAAGAATTAGATAAGGAGAATTTTGTGATATGACACGAGGAGCTTATTTATAAGCACCTTAAGATTTTTCCTATGAGAATCCCCTCTCTTCGTCAGTCTTCAGATTTAACTAACTAATCATGCTTTAAAGGCAGGAATGTCACTGCCATGGAACTATTAATATTATAATTCTGTTCTGACTAGTTGAACAAAACTCTTGCCAAACGCTTCACTCTCAGTAACTTCTCTAGTGCAGTCCCTAAATTTTGAGCCAAAACTTTTTTCTGTCTACAGAGAACACAAAACTCTTAGGTTCATAAAATTAGATTAATTGGCCCTAGTGTTTCTTAAAATCCTAGAGTTAGAGTATATGGATTGTAAGTTAGAATTTTTTAAATTTTGTATTTTCATTTCACTGCTGAGTTAATAAAATTATTATTATAAGACAAAGTGTTGCTTTTGCAGATTCACTATTATAAAGTGTTTCCGTGAGAGAATAAAACTCTTTTCTTAAGTTTCTCAAGCTGGTGGCATTGAAGACCCTTGAAAATTCACGTATTTCTGGTGTTTCACAGTAGTAGTTTTTTCCAGCTAGTAGCCTGCACATTACTCAGTTTGAGAAATATGTAGCAACAGCCTGAAAATGCTGTGTCACCATTTTTCTTTTATAAATCATAGTCACGGGTCTGGTGATCTAACACCCTGCCCGTAGAATGGACTCCAACCTAGTAGAAAAGTCACTTAGTGCTAATGAGAGAACTGCAGTGGGCTCTTTTATTGACATGACAAGGGCGGCATTCTCCAGTGGAAGAACTAGGAGTACTTTGAGGTAAGCTAGACCTACTGCAGTAGGCTGAGTTTTAATACACCAGATCAGGCAGTAATGCCACCCTTGAAGGGTTGTTGTGAGGAATAATCAGTGGGAAGTACCTAATACGAGCATCTGGCACGTGGAGGCAGTCAGTAGAAGGTAGGTATTAGTGTTATGATTATAAACAGATATTTCTGGACCAAATTGTAGTATTCTGTGATAGTCATATAGATAATAATTTTGAAGACATAAGTATGATTTATATCTAATTTAGCCTATTAAGCATAGTGTATGAAAGGCATTGGATTAGACTAAGAACTATTGGGCTACACATATTAATGTTCCCCATGCCCCGACACATGCTTTGTGTGTATTGTCTCATTTAAACCTCACAACTGCTCTGAAAAGTTACCATTTTTATCCTCATTTTCACGGGAGCAAACCAAAACTTAGACTAATTCCTATGTACTGTGGAGCTTTGTGCTCTGTGTAACTTTATATCAGGTTCCCTCAGGTCAAATCCCATCTCCCCATTTACTAGCTGTGTGACCTTGGGCAAGTTCAGTAACTTACTTAACCTTTCTCTGCCTCAAATTCCTATAAGCTACCAAGAATAAAATCTGCCTCCTGAGTCCTTACAAGTCAGTGTATGCGGAGGATTTAGGTCAGACCCGGCATGTCACAGATATGCACTTGCCATCACAGGTCACAAAGGCAAGAAAGATACCTTGTCTCCGAGTCTAATTGGGGATGCAGTCCTGTGAACTTGTGATGTGTGTCACTGGAGCGCTCTCTCAGAGTAGAGATGGATGCACCGGACTTCCTCAGGGGCCCCCGATCGAGTTCACACAGAAGGTCCCAGGAGGTCCCAGGTGAACCCTAAAGGACGAGTGGGAGCTTGGGCAGGCAAGGGGTGAGTGTGTGTGGGCGGGGGGGGGGGGGGTCAAGGTGCAGGAGTGCAGTAGGGGTGAATCCTGGGAAGTGGAGGGACTCACCCTTTCATCATCACCATGTCCAGTCTGGATGGAATTGGGCCCTTTTCTTATATGAAATGGCTGCATTTCTGAGAGTTCAAAACCCTCCCATATCTATTTAGGAAGGAAATATTCCAGAGCTAAATAAAAATTATTTTTGAAATATATATATATATAGACTTATATGGACTATATAAAGTAAACTCTAATACAGGACTGTAGGATCTGGAGACTGCATATGAAGCCAGTCACACTAAGCAAAACAACAGAACCATATAGGTGTGAAAGCATTCCTATCACATTAACTTGCATGAAAATATTCTTTTTATTAGAGTTATTTTTAATATTACATTTGTGTAGAAAATAGTATTTTGACCTCGGAATACATACTTTAAACAATCATTTAAACTTCTCTTTAATGACTCCCTTCTAATTCATGTATGAAATAGCACCTTTTCAGTTTAGCTATTCCATTAATAGCTAATAACATTGTTGAAGAAGAAAATCTACTGAGTAAAATAGGTATAAAATATTCTAGTCTCTACTTCTGGATGAACAAATGAAAATTAATTACATAAAGGATATTCTTATTAATGTACAAAACATGCTCTCTTTCCCCCTTTACCATTATATTGTGATCAATGACTAAGCATGAATTAACAAATTATTACAAGCAACAGAATGCAGTGTTTCCTTGGCATGTTAGCAAATCCAGTGTTTATTTTTTGGTAAAATATTTGAAATACATAAGGTAATTTAATTTGTATTTTTTAAAACATTCTTTATACTTGAAAAATTACTTTTACATCTACTAATTGAATCAGCTAATTTATAAGAGAACAATGTTTCTGTTAATGTGAATCAAACTTGAGAATAAAATGACGACTTAAAAGTCACCTTTATCAAATAAAACTAATCAATGCAAGATTAAATGAGATTGGGGTAAATCTCATTTGTGGGATAAATGACAATCTGGAGAATCCTCTTGCTAGCAGCAGAAGAGGGCATTTCTTGAGCATATTCAAACAAACAAATTTTTATTTTTATCACTTAGCTAGTACTTAATGCTTTAAAAGTCCTAGAGATTTGAGTTTGGTTTGGTTGGTTTAGTTTGGTTTGGTTTGGTTGGTTTGGTTGGTTGGTTTGGTTGGTTTGGTTGGTTGGTTGGTTTGGTTGGGTTGGGTTGGTTGGTTGGTTGGTTTGGTTTGGTTGGTTGGTTTGGTTGGTTTGGTTGGTTGGTTTGGTTGGTTGGTTTGGTTTGGTTGGTTTGGTTGGTTGGTTTGGTTGGTTGGTTTGGTTGGCTTCGTTTGGTTGGTTTGCTTGGTTTGGTTGGGTTTCTCTTTGCAGGATAACATTTACCAGTTTCTTTCCTTTAGTTCTGTGCAATCTTTATATGTCATTGCCGGCTCTCACAAAAGTATGTAGATACTTTTCTAAAATGATGAAGTGACTGGAAGGTCACAGTAGGTGGGGACTTGGGATGGCTGGTTTGGGTGACATCTGAAAGTGTTGGACAGCTCCTCTGCGGTAGGGCTGGAAAACGGAAGCAAGTTACTGTGTGGTGGTGTCACACAGACAGCAAAAGCAGACAGTCCCTGGACTAACTAACACCAGGCAATTGACAATGCAATTCTTTCATGAAATCCAATTAATTACCAATTCAGAAGATGTATCAACAGGTTATCTTAAAAAGGGAAAAAAAGCCATCAATTAATTGCCTTACTAATACAATCAGGGCTGCTTTCAATTATAAACTGTTAGATAAAACATGAAAACAGTGATGGAAGAATAATCCTAAAACAAATGTAATCGTTACATGATAGTTTGTTGGCATTTTAAATGACCTTGTCATTTTTTAAGTATATAAATCTTCATAGAGGAAGTTAAGCATAATTCTGGGATTTTTAAAATCTACAATAAAGACAGCAGTCACAGCAGGCACCTAAAAATTCCATCTGCATCATACAGTTCTTTACACATAATCCTTCAGCTTGTAGGCCGAATTGCCCTCCGGCTTTGCGGTGGCAATACGCTGCTGCTTGAGTGGGTAAAGCCAGGCTTCTAGTCTCTTTTTCACGCCGGAAGTGCAGAAAATTATGCCAGAGATGAACAGCAGCATGGCCGAGATGAATCCGATGTAGACGGCTCCTCCGGGCTCGTGTTTATTGCTTTCGGGGACTGTCTGGTCCAGAAAGTTTGCTACACTCTCCTTGGTGTACCACACTGTGGGTATGAAGGCGGAGACCCCTGCAGCCATGAGGCAGACGCCCCCACCAACCAAAGCATGCCTCTTGGTTTCCCTGTCCGCTCCCAAGCGGGTGCATTTCATGCCCACTGTAGATGCGCAGGTCCCCACAGCAGACAGCACACAGGCCAGCACCATGGCGGCCCGTGCCGCCTGCACGTGGGTGGGGAGGGACAGGACGGAGAACTTGAGGGTGCAGCTGATCATTCCCGTGCTGTCGCACGCGCAGTCCATCCATAGCCCATGCAGCTGCGTGACGGCCGTGATGATGCTGGAGCCCACATCCACATTCACTGTCCAGGCAGGCAACAGGGTGGCCGCAAGCACTCCACAGACCCCGCATAAGGCCAAGATGAAAGCCAAGAGCTGGAGGCCCGCCAAGGCCATGACCGCTGTGTCTGCCTGAAAGCTCCTGGTGCCTGATGAGAGTGGCTCTTGGTCAAAATCGTAGCCGTTGCCGTGCCGCAGAGAACCAGGTAACAAAGGCTGGAGAAGGAAGACAGAATGGAGGGAAAGCAGGAATAAACAAAGGCTTCTGTGTGCCGTGGGAGCCGAGAGCATCTGGGCGTAGGCCCCACGTGGGTGAGGACACGGCTCCCCGGGGAAGAGCTCACCCCGCTGGCCTGCGAGGCTGCCGTCCCCCGAGTAACTGGACGGGTGGTGCTGGGGCCTTGCTGTAAAGGAAAGAGCTGTGCGCTTGGTTCTTTCTAAACCTTCCCCTGTGCTAAAGGTGTCTGTAGAGTGGGCGTGCACCTTTCTAGGAGGTTCAGATACACCAAACTCCAGCTCAGATCTGATAAAGAAGTTTAATAAGCATTACAGGTTTTTAAAACTTGTTTTTAATTAAAATACTCTATAGTTAATGAGGAAGAAAAGAATAGTTAAAACCACCCCTGAAAATGATTTATAAATATATATTTAAAAAGTTGTAAGTATTCAAAAAAATGGTTATATTAAACATCTATTTATTAAGCACCCACCAGTATCAGCACATGACTTGGGAATTGTTCTGGAGGAGAGGACAGTAGTGGAGAAAAGTCAGTCCCTGGTGTGATCACCCTAATTTCTAGTTCGTAAACATTTGCAGACGCCTTACCTGGGGTAGCACTTCTTTCACTTCAGGTACAAGGTACTCAAAATCCGAACAATTAAGCCAGTGTCTCTTGCTAGGAGGATGTGAGATCCTCTCCAGTTGGGACCAGAATCATTCCTGACCCAAATGCAGCAGCCGGCTGCAAAACCGGTTATTCCTAAGAGTTCCAGAGTAGGGACGTGGACTCTTTAAAATACTCAACAGAAATAAGCACATCATTATCTGTAAAAGGATCCCCCAAATAGGTGAACACTCTTTCTTTAAGAAAAGGGAATAGTTAGCCCTTACTCTGTGGCTTGGCTGTGTTTTTATCTGTGACTGCTTTGAGAAATAGCGTGGTTTCTTGAGGTATGTAGCAGTACTAGCTCTTTTGCGTTTCTGACCTAATGTTTGCCTTACGTGTTAAAGTGGCTCATGATTCATACACACTTCACAGAAGGCAGTATGGCCTCCTAACCCAAAATACCTACATCAAATCTTAGCTCTCCAGAACTCTCTGCGCCTCACCACCTTTCTCTGGAAAATGGGGAGGATTATAGAACCTCCATCATAGAGTTCAGTACACCAGTGCACTTTCCAAGGCTTAAAGCATTTACCCCATAGAAAGTACTCAATAAATTATAATTGGCATTGTTATTAGTATTTTTATATATTTTATGTCATATGACAAATGTCAGGATTTTTATTTTATAGCATATAACAATTTCCTTTTTCTTCTTTCCTTAGGCTGATTTAATCAGTTCATTTGTGTGGAATCTTAGAGCTGAAAGGAACCGTAGGTGTGCTTTCGTACAGTCAGCGTCATTTTTTCAGAGTAGGATATTTAGGTAGCAAACGCCCCGTGCCACATGCATCTCAGCAGACGGCAGTGGCAGGCCTTCCCTGACCCTTCCCACGTCCCCGTTTACCACGGCACTTTCGGTGCAGCCGTTCCACGTGCTTCCAGTGGGACGTGGGGAAAATGCTGCATCTGCAGCACAAAGGCACCGTTAGCTCTCACCTCAGTCCTCACCCAGACTCCGGAGGGTGTCCACGGGGCACAGGCTCTGGCTTTGACGCCTGGCGGCTGTGAAATGCCTGAAGTGGTGCTAATCCGTGCCTATGTTAAAAGCACAAACTTCCGTAGTTCTAACACTGATTCTCTAAGAAGTTAAGTCCTGGGCTACCTGAATTCCATTGTTCTCTTTTGGTTCATGGGATCTTACAGTTTGACAGGAGAGGGTCTCCCTGAGACTTGCTTGAGGATCCGAGTGCCGCGGCTTTAGCCGCCATCATGCAGTTCATTTCTTTACCTACTGAGACCAAAATAGAGCAGAAGGGAGTTTCTAGAACAAAATGAAGCACATATTTATAGTTTCATAATAGCTGTTTTCAGTTTGGGTTTTAGGCTTCAGCCAACTTGCTAAATTACCGCCTTCCCAGACCATTACCAGCTTAGGGATTCTTCCAGAGCGAGGCTGCCGCTGGCGCTCCCCGGGAGCGTCTCATTTCTCTGTTTTTACTTTTATGTGTTGATCAGTCTGTGCTCAGCTTCCCAATTATAACGCTTTTTTCTCATTAGCCAATACGTTTTATAAATTTCAGTGTAATTCAGACTTGCAGACAGCTTGTTCATCTTAATTAACAAGTTCTGGCGGTGATAAATTACAGATAGTCAAAATGAGCGGAAACAACATGACATTGCTTTCTGTTAGCATAGTGCTGGCTTGTTGTTGAATGTTGGACTCTAAATGCTTTCTTCTGCCTAGAGAATTTATGCAGAAAGAATGTATTCTCCCAAACAAAGGTCACTGTTCTGTTTCTTTCGTAGAAATACACTGGCATCTTAGCTATAGTGCTATGGGATCTTTTTTTCCTCCCACCTCAAACATGATACAGTTTGAGGCCTGTTCTCTCAAATTTCTGTCACGTAGAGGACAAGGCATACTTGTTTCAGGGGCGACAGTGGTGGAGAAATACTGTGAGAGTAAACAGAAGCAAAAGGGCTCATGTTTAGAACCGAAGTTCTAAGGAGAGAACTTTCTCCTGGTTCCAAAGCCTGTTGCATACCGAGCAGAACCTGAGTGTTCCATTTGTGAACTGTTCACCCGCAGAAAGTCTGCAGTGGAAGCCATGAAGAAAGTAAAGCCCATTTTCCAGACAAGATTTATTTATATCAGAACTAATATTTAAAAACAGATTTACAACCTAAAATTCTAACGAAATCCTACTTGAAGAGCTATATTTAGGTTTCTGAGCATTATAGAAGCTCCTCCTTTCCATACCTTTTGTCGGTAGCCTTCGGTGTCTTAACTGCCTTCTGTCACTGTCTTCAGATGAGACCCCGTGAGGTTTGGTGACACACTCCACACACCTGAGAGGCTCATTTCGCAGCCTCTGAACATTAGTGGTAAAGCTCCGACCAGCTAACTTGAAAGTAGCAAATAAAGAGCAGCATAGAAATCTGAGAGGTAAAAACTGCTGATGGGGCTAGAAGATAAATACCAGGTTCTCCATCTCATTTTTTGAGCTGTGGGGGAATTAAGAAAGGGGAGGCGGGGAGGGAGGGAGTTGTCGTTACAACAGGATTTGTCGAAACCCGAAGGCTGAAAATGCTTTTCTGTCACTGCACACAGAGGAGGAATTATTTGAGTGCTCTCTCACACACACACACACACACACACACACACAAAATTGTGTTTCAGTCCATAGTTATAATTTAGTTTTGAATTTTTATGTGTGTTGGAAGATAGAGTATATTATTTGATGTGTCCAATTATATTAAAGCATATCGTCTGAAATATTTTAGCTACATTGTGCTTTGCAAATGATAGTTATGACTGTCTCTGTATTCTGACGCTTGTGACTTGTCTGAAATCAAGATTCACAAAATTGGTAACTTTCAAAATAAAATTTAAAAGACAGTTTTAAATATGTGCATATACATATTTTTTATTAAAGAAAACCCAGCAACAGCAGTTGACTAAAATCTTGATCAGTAAGCCTACAAATATTTTTGAGAGTTTTCTTCTGTTGCAAGAGATTTCTGGAGTATAACTTCATATTAGAGCTTTTAAAAACTTATAAATAAATTACATCAAAATGATGTGATGAAACATATTAATGGAAACTAAAATCACCTCCATCTATTTTGGGTTCTCATTTTTTCCTTCTTAAGTAATTTCAGTTGTATAAGCTACAAATTCATAGCCTCTGTAGAGAAAGGAAGATAACTTATAATTGGATGTAAAAAAATTTTTTAAACTGCTCTTAGCCATGTCAGATGTTAACCATTTCTTTAAAAGCAGTTATAATAAAATGTATGTTTTAGTTATCTCGATTTTTCTAGATTTTTTTGTTTGCTGGGGTTTTTTGTTTTTTGCTTTGGTTTGGTTTGCTTTAATCTTTCCTAAGTCTGGCATTAGCAAGATATTGATAGAAATCTAATGCATATCAATTGGTTTTTTTTAGCCATAGTATTATAGCTTTGACACATAAACTTTATTTTATTTAATGGAAATACATAAACAGTTTTTGTATCAATAGTGGCTGAGGTGAATTGCATGTCAGGCACTAGCAGGAGCAGCACTGTCACCACTGCAGAGAAGACGGCCCCGCCCGCTTCAGCGGCTTGGCTCCTGTGGCTTCCTGCCCTGATTGTCAGTGGCGGGACAGCCTGCCCTGAGCTCTGACCTCCAGCATAATGCAGCTCGCTGAGGATGAATGGGTTAAGCATGCTTTAATGTAATTACTATTTTCAAAACATTCTTAATTCTTCTACCTTGATGAGAATATTTAACCTCTTAATTACTGCCTGTTTTAAAAGAGGAAACTTATAAAATGCAAATAACTTTCACTGACTACAGACTTTTAAGCAAGGTGGAATTTCCTTTATAAAAAGGAAACGGGAAAGTAGAGGTATATAGAGAAATATAATTTATGAACATTATTGTGTATTTCCAATGTGGACATTAAGGAGAATTAAATCTTTTAAGTCCAGGGACTTCCTAGATAAATCTGATCTTTGTTTACCTTTACCCCAGGTTATGTCTCTTCCCTGGCTCCCCTCAAGTTAGAGATCCAGCTGCCAAGTGATGTCACTTCTAGACGTTTCAGACCTATAACAGACAAACACCCCATTCCTGACCTTCCCCATGTCATGTCTACCTAGTTTCCCTGTGGCCATTAGTGAGAAGCTCATCCTTCCATTTGGCAGGCCCTGGACCTTAAAAGCACTCTTGATTCCCCACATCCATTCAGTCAACAATTCGTTTTATTTCCAAAGTTCAAACTAGATCAAGAATCCTGCCGCCTCCGAGCCCCTCTCCTGCTGGCTGGCTGGTGTAAGAGCTCTAGAATGTAACCCTTCTGTCTCTCTCGTTCACTGGTGATTCCTTCTCCTGAGCCGGGATGCCGCCTGGCTCATCGTCGGGGTACAGAAGTATTTGTTGGATGAACAAATTCAGAAACTGATTCAGTATATAAAATAGCAGCAATTAAACTATATATTACCTTTGCATAATTAAAAGTGTAATTTCATCTTTTCCAAATGAGACTCATTTTAAGTAATTTTGCAACTCTTTAGTTTTATAATCTTGACATGACAGTATCTTCCATTTACAAGTGACTTCCTGTATGCTAGAAGCTGTTGGAGGCCCCATGGCCCTTAACTGTCAAGACCAGCCTGTGAGACAACAGGAAGCCTTATTTTACCGATAAGGAACTAAGCTCCTGAGAAGTCGGGGAGCTCCGGTCGTCACCTGATGACATAGCAGGTGTGGGGAGCAAGCCCAGAATACTGTGATTTGTGAAGCCGTCATACCCTCTTGACACGGCCCTGCTTCCACTTGGAACAGACTATTTCTGAGTCTGGTTGTGATGAGTCGTTGCCTTCTGTGGTAGTCTGGAAACACAGTAACCCTGACGTCTCTGTAGCTTCACATAGAAACATTTACTTCTCACTCATGCAAAGTGACTGCAGAGTAGCTCGCCAGTGACTCAGCAGCCCACCTATCTTCTTCTTTAAAATGGTTTTGCTTACCTGTTTCTAAGAAAAACAATACGTGGGATTGCCTTGTGTTTGTTTTTCTTTGTGATGACACTCAGGAAGGCAGGTGGGTTTTCTTTCTGAAAGAATTGGTAACGAAACTGACTGACTGAGACCTAGCATCAATACCATTCCTTCGTATGAGGCTGCTCTCCAGAGCTGTTTCCCCCCGACACGAGCAGCCTCTCGTGTGGGAATGGCCTCGAGGCCCCGGCCCCAGCCCCAGGCTGTTTCACCGGTCAGTATGATCCCCTCAGCAAGTGTTAGGACACTGCCCACTCAGTTCCAATGAAAAGCTGGGGTTCTGATTTTAAAATCAATGTAATGTCTTGTTTGCTTTCTGTTCAACCATGAAAATAATGCAAGTTCTGAGTAAGATAAAATAGTTACTGTTTTAGTCCCACAAATTTAAAGTGATTGACTTAACCTTAAAATCATGTTTTTCATCTGACTCATGAGTCTTAAAACATTAACAGTTGTCAGCGATGAGCATGATCAGTCCCATGTTTTCCTCCACCTTTGGGGTCACTGTAGTTCTAAAACAATGCTTTATGCTGGAGAGAAGACTTTTGGATTTGGTAGTTTGTGGATTAGTTGACTGTAGTGCAAAAGAGATGGCAATTCTGGGCTTTACGTGTGCACTCAGCTGTGTCCCGAGGTCGTTCGGAGACTTCCGCAGTGCTTCTGCCTTCGCTGCACTTCCATTTGCTCTATTATCTATTACTGTATTTTTACAACATTTTGTTACTCCTTTTCCTGTCTTCGTGAGAAAGGATCTTGGGAACTTGTTTTCTGTGTCTTCATCACATTACTTTAGATTAAGACTGTCTTGGATTGTGGTGGTCATTTGCAGATCAACCTGGCTTTTTCCATCTCTTAAATAACAAATATTTCTTGTGGCCTTACCATTGCATTCTCTTTGCACATTATCTTGAAGAGCAGAACGTTTTTTGAAAAACACCATTATTTACTGTAAATATCTGAGATCGTGGGCTGGATGTGTCTAGTTTAGGCCCGGCCCTCAGGTCACCACCCCTCCTTTTCCCTGCCTTCTCTTCCCTTCCTTCCCTGTGACGCTCCCTCGTCTACCCAACCAGGCACCAGCCCACATTCCAGGGCCCTGGTGGGTTCCTGTGGACGCTGCGATCTTGCCGAAGTAGACAGCTTGCTTCTGTTTTAATCATTTCTCTTGTTTTAATCATCTCTCTTATTTATTTACTTGCCACCATGCACTTACATTGCCAGGGTTATGACACCTTACCGAATTGCTCATTCAGTGCTACCAACATAATAAGCACATGGTGTTAAGTTCATGAACTTCATTGTCAGATTTGGGGCACAACGACACTTCTGATGGCCATTCCGGGAAAAGAGTTCCAAAATGGCTCTGAAGGGTGGACTAGGTGCTGGCGTCGGTGCATAGCTTCCCAAGGGAAGCACTTCAAAGGTGACCGTAGTGACATTTAGCAGTGAGGTATGCAGCACTTTTTCTAGGATGGATTTGCGAAATTGTCCGACCTCATATTTACATCTATGTTCACTTATCGATCTTTTAATAATAGTAATAATAATAATTTTTTATAGCAACAGCATTTGTTTCATGCCTTATGTAGATCAGCCCTAAGGAACTGATTTGTTCTAAGGTGTCAGGACCTGGAAACCAGCCGCTAGGCCCTGGTGACTCCCGTGTACTGCCCCCTGGCCCCTGGCAGGGTGAGGCTCTGGGCCTCTCCTGCCACACCCACACCCACACCAGCAGGAGCAGGGCACCTCCAGATGCCACTGTTTCCAACACTGAAGTCATGAGTTGTGAGCAAGGTCATGTTTGAGAAAGGTGTTTCCTCATCATCATCCAAGAACTCCAGGCATAATAGTCTGTAACAGAAAATCCTAATCCAGGGGTAGTTCTTGTCCCTCTTGCATTTCACCGAGAATTCAGTGTTCACCTTCCTGAAGTTGTTTCCTTTCCTGGGACCAAGAGACCCTGACTCATCTTGTATTTGTTGTTACTAGTGGGCTTAATTTACATATTTACATTTACATAACATCATTTACAGCAAAAACCTCTTTCTCTCCAGGCTTACTTCTAATCATACTCTCAGCTCTCCCTGTCACTCTCTTGTTTATACATGTTTGTGCTCTGAGAAGAAACACTTTGTGAGTGCTTAAAGTCTGTGTGTGTGGGGGTGGGGGGGGTGGTGGTGGTGGTGGTGGTGGTGGTGGTGGTGGTGGTTGTTGTGTGGTATAGTTCCAAAGAGGAGAAGAGAAAAAACCCATGCAAAGGTCTGAAAGGTGGGGTGGGACTTCTGCAGAAATTAATATTGTCAGAGTAACCAACACAAATTGTCAGCTTCAAAGAAAGATGCATAGGTACTAACAGTAGTTGAATACATTGATTGGGAACACCTGGGATGTTTTTAAAGTGTTTGACTTTTAAGGTTTTGCAACTGAAACTCTGTCCATAAATTGGGCTTAGGACAGGGTTACAGGCGGAATAATCTAATTCTAGGAAACTTGATCTAAATATCAGTAAGTATTTTGTTTTTCTGTAAAGTGCGTAATTACATCGTAGGCGTTAGTGACTTGCTGCTCTGTTTTCCGTATCCGGGGAAGTTGTGGGTGCTGGAAGATTAAGTGGTGGAGGAGGAGCCAAGCAGTCCCCCAGGTGCTCATCTTACTCTCATTTCACCTGACACTGACAGTCCCAGACCCCTCACCCCTTGTTCCACCAGGCGGTGCCCACGGCCTCAGACCCTCCCAGACCCTCCCACCTGGTCTGCACAGGCCGCTCTGAGATGGTCCCGCTGACCGTGGACCATTCTTCCTGTGTGTCCTTGAAGTCCTGTTGATTCCTCCCTGTAGCCATGCTTTTTCTCACCGTTCCTTCTGTCGTCTCCCAGTCATGGCTCCGTCTTGCCTGATGAAAGTGTAACTTCCTAATCACGTTTCCTCTGCACTGGCTTGTCCATTAGTGGTCCTGATGCCGTGGCGCTGTTAGGACCCTCCTTGAGCAATGGGCCGGTATTGTTTCGTGTGATGGTCACTTAGCTCTTTGGCACCAGGCCCTACCTTCGGCTGTGCTCTCCTATCAGGCCGACTGGGGATCTGACTTGGCAGTGTCTAAGATTTGGGATTTAATAGCTTTGTACCCCAGGTCTCTTAGGAGTCCACATTGTGCTCTGAGCTCATCCTCAGTCGTGTCCTGGACACCCTGGCCTAGAAAACACAGCATCTGCCTCCGGCCTGTTATGGGCAGGGCTGGTGTCAGGAAACATAATCTCAGCTAGGAACAGCATTGACGCTGTAGTGGATTTGACAGGCAGATACTTACATTCATCACAAGTCCTTCCATTTGAAATTTTTGTAAGCCATTGGGTGACTGATAGACTGAGTTTGGAAAGTGGCTGGCGACTGTTAAGGTACAATTTTTAAGTGCATCTAGCACCTTTGTACTGATTTCTTTTTTGTAATCAAACCCTTTAATAGACTTCACATCAAGGAACAAAATGGTTATAATTTTAAGTAAGCATTCAGTTATAAGTAAAAAGCATTTTTGTACCTGTTACCATAGTTACCGAACAGCTTTCCCGTGTTTCAGAGAAAATGGGCTCATCACTTAGAGTGACTCTTCTGAGAAGTGCTTCGGGGGCGGGGTGGGGCAGGGAGCGTGGCGGTAGCACAGGAGTTGCCCCGGAAAAGCAGGACACGCTGCTGGGAGAGCCTCTTCCTGGTGAGGTTACAGGGGCCCCCGCTAGTAGTGACTGTGCTCGACTGGGAGTGGAGCTCTTGGAGCCGCGGTGCACCGTCAGCCAACTCAGCAGGGCACCAAACTTTAGAATCTACTGCTGCGGTGTACGTGGGGTGCTGCACAGGTTTCAAAACTGGAATAAAGCAGATGTTAGGCATTTCCTGTATTTGCAAACACCAGCTGTATCTCAAAGGAATGAAATCAGGCCCGTTTAGAGGAGGCCAGATTTTAAAATCCAGGGAAGCTGCATGTGGCAGTTTTTTGCCGGAAAGAGAAAGCATCTATCCCTGTATTTGTGTGTTTGGTCTTGATAGTATTTGAACATCGTGTAGAGTTTTGATCATATTTCATGGGTTTAGGGTTAGGTGGGGCTTCACTTTGTCTCCTACTTTGGCAAAAGATTCTTTTCTCGGGAGACTAGCTGTTGGCTCACACCTGCGAACTGGAAGCAGCCCTCGCAGGACTGAGTCTGGGTGACCTGGAAGAACTGAAGGGTTGGAGCGGAGTCCCGGAGGGAGGCAGAATGACAAGGAGGCAGGGACAAGCATGCCCGCAGCTCAGGTGGTGGGAATGGTGGAGAGCTACAGTGAGGGGTGGGGGTGAAGTCTAGAGAATGCTCCAGAACAGTGGTTCCCGACCTTTTTCCACTTGTGCCCCCCTTTTAAACCCATTTCTATAAATTATCTCCCTTGTTTTTAAAACAGCTATTTTAAAATACACTTTTGTTCAGGGCCTATCTTAATGTAAAATAGTGGAAATGAGGTCCTAAGTTAGGAAAGAAACATTATTACATTGTAAGTACACAATATTTGTAACAGTTAAGTATTGATCATCATGATCAAGTATTTAAATAAAAATACTACTTGAAAAGAATCACGATTAAAGACAATGCACTTAAACTCAGTCAATAACTAAACTGATCAACCAGTTTGAATATGGATATATTTATGTTTGGGAAGTTCTAGAAGTTCTAGTTTTGCTTTTTTTTTTTTTTTTTTTTTGTACTTTACTTGTTCTTTTGCCAATACTGATTAATTTTCCTCATACCCCTCCCTGAATGGCCCAGCATGTACTCCCCTCCAATTGAGAACTGATGATCTAGAACCTTCGCAGACAGTCGCGTTTACTTCTCTGTTCAAATCAGCAGGAGGAAAGGTGCCATGGACATTTCGGAGTTTACAAGCAGGGGTCTGACAGTTAAAGTCACTACAGCGTATTTTGGGCTTCTTCCTCCAGTCTCCCCACTGGGGGTGCCTCTTCCTTTTCCTTCCACAGAAGTGCTCTAAGGTGCAGCCGTCTTTCCTTCCCAGCCTGTCGTCGTCCTCCTGTCTCCTTAAACCCTGAGGTCACCTCCACGATCCCTTATCCTCCTCAGTCCGCCTCTTCTCTGTAGTGTCACAGGCCTCTCCGAGAGCTCTGGACCCTGTTCTGTGGTGTTCTGTGAAGATTTAAACTAAGACACTAAACAGTACACAGAACACAATTCGAAAACCATTAGTATGTAATGAGCATATTTAATGTTGTCCTCGGGTCATCACTCTAAAGTGAAGTGACTGCTGTTCTATCACAGGGGCGTAATCTTCACTGAAGAGCCGTAAGGCTGATGGACATTGGGGAACATTTTTGGTGTGAAAAGGCCTCTCCATTGGCAGTCTGCACCCTGCGGCTTAGGGCCATCCCTTTGCCGGCCACGCCACCCCTGCCGTCACGTCACCTGTGCAGGGTGCTAACGGAACACGTGTGATTTGTGGCAGGGTCTGTGATGGTTCAAGGGGAAGCCCTGTGGGTCAGCCTGCCAGCAAGGCAGCTTAGACCCCCTTAGGGGAGACGCCACTGGCTCCTCCAGAAGCCCGTCCAAGCCCCCTGATGCTGGGCCCATCTGCGTCGTTTCCTTCTTGTCCAGACTCGTGTCACGCCAGGATTTGTCCTCCACCCTAAAAACAAAACAAAACACACCCTGTCCTCACATCATCCAGCCATTGTCCTAGCCACACCAGTCTTTACAAGCAAGTCCTCCCAAGAGAACCTGATAACCCCTGTAGAATGAAGAGAAATTCCTTGTGAAAAGCAGTGGCACCAGCCGCACTTCATCCATTGGGCACTTGGTTCGCCTCTGTAGTCTGCGCGATGTTCTAAGCGGCAGGTTCAATAGTCCCTTAGAGGGACTTCCCATTTCCGAGACCAGGGTCTTCTCGGACACTTCCTTGGGTGTGATCGGTGCTTTCAGTCCATTTCTCCCTTTGTCTGTACTCTGAGCGTTTTTTCCTTTGTAATTTTGACTGTGCCCTTGTGAATCACCGTGAGTCCATTTCTAGAATAAGTTAGGGTCTAAGTCTTTTATCACATATTCCTGGAAAATTCTGTTTTCTGGTAATTAAAGAATCTCAACAGCTGGCAGCAGCCTAACCCTGAAACAGTGACATTTCGGTGGTTTCCCTGTCCCACTTGGATCCTGCCTGTGCCTCCTGGGGCATTTAGAATTGCTGCACGAAAGTTCTGTGACTGTGCAGACGACGCTCGTGGTTAACCAGTGCCTGGACCCAAAATACGTGGTGTCCTAACTGATGCACTTTCTGGGGACTTGAGCACTGAGTGGTCCCTGGGGACCCGTCTGCCTTCTCGCTCTGTTTTGAAGCCTCTCACAGTCAGAACTGCTGCTGCAGCTTATTTTTCACTCATTCAAAGGTAGAAAAAATGTTCTAATGCTGTTAGCTGCCTACCGACTCTAACGACTGCTTGCATTGATCTTAAAGGTCATTGCAAAACTACATTTTAAAATGAAGTGATCATCAAGCACAGATGTGGTGGGTGTCGTGCTAGAACAGATGCAGCCACCTGTGATCTCCCCGCGACAGCTCAGGGCAAATGCCGCCCACCACGAGCCGAGAGAAGATGGAACTGAGGGCCGTGTCAAGTCCTACTTAGGGAAACCGTGCCCTCGACCACCCCTCCTCCTGTGCTTTACAAACGTAAATTGTTTTACAGTGTGTACCGTGCAATAAACTGATATGTGTTTGCTCACAACGAAGGTGGACGTGGGCGTGGTGCACTTCACTCCCCTGCCACAGGCCCGGATAGAGCAGCCCTTCAAGCTGGTGGAGAAAGTGGTTCAGAACGTATTCCAGTTCCGGAGGAAATACTGCCACCACGGGCTTGGGTAAGGCTGCCTTCCTGCCTCTCACTAGCAGTCTTGCTAAAGCCCTCCATCTCCCGTTTAAAGGTGACGCACTTGGTGTTTGTGATTCTCTGCGCGATCTGTAAGGACTACGCTCAGTTCAGATCCTGTGATGCACCCACCCTGAATGCCCCTGAGGAAAAAACCTTGATGTACCCTCAGCTGTCACTTACAGGTTTGGCTCGGTTTGATCATAAGTGTGACCTGTAACTGACAGTCACACAGTTTATAATGGCCCTGTACTGGGAAGGTCATGATTTCTCAGTCAGGACTTAAGACTGCCGGAGCTAGTGATTCCCGACAGCTCTGACACCCAGTGCGTGGTGTGATTTTAGGGGTTGGCATAGAATACTGTATTCATTTCAGGTTACAAACAGTGGTGCCACACTTACACACCTTACGGTGCGATCACCACAGTATGTCTAGTAACCGTCTGGCCCCACGCACAGATTTCTGTATTATTGATTATATTCCTTGTGCTGTACACTGCCGCCCCGTGGTTTATGTGTTTTATACCCGGAAGTTTGTGCTCCTTACTCTCCTCCCCCTCTGCCGACCACCAGGTGTTCTTTATCTGTGATAGGATTCTGTTTGTGTGTGTGCTCATTTGTGCTTTTAGGTTCCACATACAAGTCAGATCATATGGTATTTGTCTTTCGCTGTCTGACTTATTTCACTTCGTATAAATACCCTCTAGGTCCATCCGCGTTGTCCCAAATGGTAAGATTTCATTCCTTTGTACGGCCCAGTAATATCTTCTTTATCCATTGATCTATTAACGGGCACTCGGGTTGCTTCCGTAGCTTGGCTGTTGTAAATAATGCCGCAGTGAACATAGGGGTCCGCATATCTTTTCAAAGATAATTCTGTTATTCAGCTAAATACCTGGAAGTAGAATTGGTTGAGTGGTAGTTCTGTTTTAATTTCTGAGGAACCTCCATGCTGGCTTCCATAGTGGCTGCACCATGTGCAATGCCACCAGCAGTGCGTGAGGGCTCCCGTTTCTCCGCGTCCTCGCCGTCGCTTGTTATTTGTCGATTTGTTGATAAGGGCCATCCTGTTAGGTGTGAGATGATGTCTCATTGTGGTTTTGATTTGCATTTCCCTGATGATTAGTGATGATTAGAGCATCTTTTCATAGGTCTTTTGGCCATCTGTATGACACTTCTTCGGAGAAATGTCTTCACGTCCCCTACCCATTTTTTAACCAGATTGCTTTCTCTTACTGAATTACGAGAGTTGTTCCATATATATTTTGGATGTTGCCCCTAACCAGATGTATCGCTTACAGACATCCTCTCCCATTCGGTAGCTCGTCATTTTGTTCCGGTGGTTTCTTTCGCTGTGCAGAAGCGTTTTGTTTTGATAGCCCATTTGTTTGTTTTTTCCTTTTCTTTCCCTTGTCTGAGGAGATATATCAGAAAAAATATTACTAAGAGCACTGCCAGAGAATTTATTGCCATTCTTTTCATCTAGAAATTTTATGGTTTCTGGCCTCACATTTAAGTCTTCCATCCATTTTGACTTTATTTTTGTACATGGTGTAAAAAAGTGGTGCAGTTTCATTTTTTTGCAAGTATCTGTCCAGTTTTCTCAACACCACTTATTAAAGAGACTGTCACTTCCCCATTGTATATTCTTGCTTCCTTTGTTGTGGATTAATTTACCATATAAGCCAGAGTTTATGTCTGGGCTCTCTATTCTGTTTTGTTGATCTGTGTCTGTTTTTGTGCTAGTACCATTCTGTTTTTTATTATATAGCTTAGTTGTATAGGCTGAAATCAGGGTGCTTGATACCTTTGTTCTTCATTCTCCAATTGGCTGGGGTCTTTTGTGGTTCTCATGAATTTTAGGATTATTTATTCTAGTTCTGAGCCCTTGGTGGTGGTTTGATAAGAGATTGCACTGAACATGTAGATTGCTTTGTGTGGTATGGACATTTAACAATATTAATTCAGCTGATCCATGAGCACAGTATATCCTTCCATTTATTTGTGTCCTCTTCAATTTTTCCTTATTGTCTTATAGCTTTCAGAATATAGGTCTTTCACATCCTTGGTTAAATTTATTCCTAGGTATTTGATTTGCTTTGATGTAATTATAAATGAGATTGTTCTATTCATTTCTCCTGCTGATTGATTGTTATTGATGTATAGAAATACAACAGCTATCTGTTTATTAATTTTGTATCCTGCAACTTTATAGAATTCATTGATTAGTTCCAGTAGTTTTTAGGTGGAGTCTTTAGGGTTTTCTAGTATCATGTCATCTGCAAATAGTGAGTTTTACTTCTTCTTTTCCAATTTTTGATGCCTTTTGTTGCTCTTTCTTATCTGACTGGTGTGGCTAGGACTTCCAATACTATGTTGAATGAAAGTGGTGAAAGTTGGCATCCTTGTCTTGTTCCTTCTATTTCAGCTTTTCACGATTAAGTATGACATTAGCTGTGGGTTTGTCATATATATCCTTTATTATTTTGAGGTATGTTTCCTCTTTACCCTCTTTGTTGACAGTCTTTATCATAAATGAATGTTGAATTTTTGTCAATTTTTTTTTTGTACCTGTTAAGATGATTATATGACTTTTATTCTTTGTCTTGTTCATGTGGTGTATAATGTTGTTGAGTTGCATATGGAACCATCTTTGCATCCCAGGAATCCACTTGACCACGGTATATAATCCTTTTAATGTATTACTGAATTCATTTGGTAATATTTTGTTGCGGATTTTAGCATTGACCTATAATTTCCTTTTTTTTTCTTTCCTTTTTTTTTTTTTTTTTTTTGTTGTAATGTTTTTGTATGGTTTTTGGTATCAGGGTAATACTGGCCTCATAGAATGAGTTTGGAAGCATTCTTTTCTCTTCAATTTTTTTCTGTTATTTTTAAAAGGATAGGTATTAATTCTTTAAATGGTTGGTAGAAGTCACCTATGAAGTTTTCTGCTCCTGAACTTTTGTTTCTTGGGAGTTTGTAACTGCTTCAATTTCATCACTACAAATGAGTCCATTCACTTTCTTTGTTCCTTGTTCAGTCTGGAAGGGTTGTCTATTTCTCAAAATTCATCTCTTCTAGGTTGTTCAATTTTTGGCATGTAATTGTTCATAGTATTCTTTAATGACCCTTTGTGTTTCTGTGGTATAAGTTGTAATTCCTTTTTCATTTCTGATGTATTTCTTTGGGCTCTCTTTTTCTCTTAATGAGTCTGGCTAAAGGTTTATCAATTTTGTTTATCTTTGCAAAGAACCAGTTTTTAGTTTCATTGCCCTTTTCTATTGCTTTCTGAGTCTTTCATTTCTTTCCACTCTGATCTTCGTCATTTCCTTCTTTCTACTTACTTTGGGTTTTGTTTGTTCATGTCTAGTTCCTCAAGGTAGGCCTGTATCACTGTGAACTTTTCTCTTAGAACTGCTTTTGCTGCCTCCCATACATCTTAAAAAGTTGTTTCCATCTTCTTTGTCTCAAGGTAGAGTTTGATTTCCTGTTAGATTTCCTCTGTATAGGGCAGACCTGATTGGGGTGGTGTATCACAAAACAGCATATGACAACCCCCTAGCTAAGTGAGGGGCCCCATCCACTGCACATACACAGTCCCCTGTGCAGATACGAGCCAAGTAGTGTGGCCCACTTTGACCTGTTGCTGTCCTTCAGTCACACCATAAACTGGTCCCAGATTTTAGGAACTAAGATTAGACCTTCCTTGCCAGAAAACTGAACTCACATCTCAGTCAGCTCACCCCAAAGTGTAGGGACATGCAGTTTCTTACTGGGCACCATCCGCGTGAGAACAGCTCAGCCTCCACCAGCCACGGCACCTCCAAGCCCTTTGAGGTGAGCTCTGGAGAGCCTCTCAGACTTGAGAGAAGGAAGTAAAAGCCAGGTGTGGCTTTACAGTAGTTCCGTGTCAGTTTTGCTACTCATTTGGAAACGACGATCCAATTTGGTTAGATGAAATACAAAATAAATACTTCCAATCAATTTTAAAGGTGCTTCGAGATATCTTTAGAAAAAGAAATAACTATTTGCATTTCCACATCAACTGTTTTCTGACTTTGGCAAGAAAGTTCATTCTTTTGGGGTAAAGAGTTCCAAAAGCTAAGTTCAA
Source organism: Lyroderma lyra (assembly GCA_004026885.1). Lineage (NCBI taxonomy): Eukaryota > Metazoa > Chordata > Mammalia > Chiroptera > Megadermatidae > Lyroderma > Lyroderma lyra. The sequence continues at coordinate 213,700 of PVJL010001404.1, forward strand.
ATTATAGAGAATCAAAACTGATGATACTCGCACACTACGCAAGACAACTTTGGTGCTAAGAAGTGAGGCAGATCAAACTTGTATTTCTCTAAGAATGCAAATGAGCAGACATGACTTTAAACTTACCTTAAAGATGCATGTACTGATGTAGCTGTGAAAAATGTCCCCATGCCTTGCAGGTCAGACTAGCTCTGACTTCAGTGGGCGGACTGTGGCCTGGCAGTGCCGCTGAGGTCCCCCTGTGCCGGCGTGGAGCCCCAGGCCAGCCCTCCAGCTGCCCACCTTCCACTTTCTCAAGTTGTCAGGACCACGTCACTTTCAAATGATGGTAGAAAGAAGCCTCATGATTGCGTAATTTCTAAAATTGTGATTTCTTTCTTTTCTTAGGATGTTATTCCCTGAAGCTCAGCGCCTAGAACGCACTGGAAAACTGTTACAGGTGGCAGACGTGGACCCTACGCTTCGACCCAGCCAACTCTCTGTCTCACATTTTAAGAGCCTCTGCGACGTATACCGGCAGATGTGCGATGAAGACCCACGCCTCTTCGCTTACAATTTCAGAGAAGAACTCAAGAAAAATAAAAGCAAAAGTCAGGAGAAAGAGGACGACAGAGAGAGTCACAGACATCAGCTGCCACGTTAGGGGCTGGCAGCGTACCGAGCGCTGATTGTGACGAGGTCAGGCGTCTCATACGTGCACTCTTTTGCCTTCTACAGGATGACAATACAAATACCAATTACCAGATGTGACTGACTTCCCATTTACTGTACAGCTTGGTAGAGAAATAAATATAATCAAGGTACAGCACAAGCTTTCTTTTAATGTATACTGCATAGATATGACATGTTTAATAAAAACAGCATCTATTACAACCTTACAAAAATGAAATATCTGCACATTGTGCCCCTAACCCCACATTAAAATAACTTAAATATGCTTTAAATAAAGCAAATACAGTTCAAAGAAAATGCCCAGAGGATTGGGGAAAAAAATGACTTTTTTAAAAAAGCTATTAACCACAACTTTCCCACCTTATTTTTCCATATAAATAAAAATAATTAGAATGCAGTCTTAATGATTCTAAGTCATTTTGATACCTGCTCAAAAGGGATATAAACTAAGTAATCTACAGATTCTGACTGGCTGAATCTAGTTTTCAGGTCCACAATAAATTAAAATAACTTAAATCTTTACACCTGTTTTGTGGGAAAATGTATACTGCACAAAACCCAACGAGATAGTTTTCCTGCAGCTTGCACTGTAGCACCAGTTGAACGACGAACCCGGCGCTGTCACCCGCGTCTGACGAGCCCGCTCTATGACTTCCCGCGGCGCTCCGCTTCGTAGAAGCACTCCTCGCTGACCACCGACGTTAAACTCTGCACGCTGAATTCTCGCTCCAGAACGGAACCGAGATCGAGGTTGGCATTTTCAGATTGACTGTCCAGGGACTGGTGACGCATCTGCGCCTTCAGCAGAGTCCCCCTGTCCCTTTTGGTGCTATTTGCTTTTCGTTTGATAGCACAGAAGTGGCCCCGGACCAGCTTGGGCTGCTCCCCGTCGGGCCGGCCGGCGCTGCCTGGCTGCTGCTGCTCCGCCGGCCGGGCGTCTGCGTCCTCTGAGATCCTCAGCCTCTGGAACTGAATCTCGATGTCTTTGGTCGGGCTGGCCTGCGTCCGCGTCAGGTGCAGCTCCTCCTCCTCGTCGCTCAGAATGTCGCTCTCCTTGATGAGACTGTCTGAGAAGTCGGGCGCGCCCGTGCAGGGGTGACCCCCGGAGTCCTGCCGGCCCCCTGCCACTGGGCAGCCGCTGCTCTGGGTCCCGCTGCTGAGGCTGCCCTCATCTGAGCCCAGCGAGCCGCCCTTGCCCGGCTCGCAGGGCCACTCGCTGCTGGCGGAGTTCTTGAGGACTTTCAAGGACCGGGACGAAGCTGCGGGGAGAGAAGCACATTTCCCTTGTGACAGAGAAAGAGGCCACGGCGTGCAGTCGTCGCATTGTGGGTGACATGCTTCAGCAGCAGTTCCCAGCTGCCCTGGGGCTTGGGCAGGTAACGTAAGGATGGAAATTTTTGCTTGTGTTTATCTGAAATTCTAAGCTGACCAGCGATCCAATCCAAGCTCAATTATTTGGGAAGAATAAGCTATAAACTATCACAAAGGATAAACTGAGTAGTTACTGATAAAGTCTAGGTTCCTTTTCTTCACCAACTTACTCGTCATTTGATAACAAGATTACACGGTATCTCTAGGCCTGCCCTCTCACCTTCTTTATTTCCCTGGCTGCTCAATTAAAAGTAGAAAAATGCTCTTCATCTCTCATGAGAACTGTCAGCCAGAATTTCTAACCAACTTCCTGAAGTTTAATGGGACCATTTAATCATTTGTGTGTTTAATTCCTTCTGGGGTTGAAGGGGAAAGGGGGGTTCTCCTTCCTCTCCGTTGGGGTGTTTCTGCAGACAGCAGCATATTTTTGGTGGCCACAGCTCATTTTGGTAATAGAGAAAAAAAAAAAAAAAACCAGAAAATATACAGTAAATCTGAAGAGGTCAAACTGACCACAAAAGAAAGAGATACATTCTATAGGAGTAAAGACAGCATCAAAGAGAGTAACAAAGTTGTTAATACCGAAAGAGAATTCTGAGAACTTGAGCTGAAATGTTAAAAACAGGCAGTGAGTGTAAGCAGCCACTGGAACGTTTCCCGCAGGGGTAAGGACAGTACTGAGGTGTCCCGATCTTCAGTGAGTACTGAGTCTAGACGCCCTGCACTGTTCTGAGTCCTGGGAAGACTGAGCGAGCAGAACCTAGTCCCTGGACTCCTTACATCTCGGTGGGAGGAACAGGTAAGATGCTAGGTGTCTGCTGTGTCCACTGGTGGAAAACGGGACTGGGGTTGGGGTGGTTATATTTTATAAAAGGTCTGGGAGCAAGAGGCATGTTTAGTATCTTGTAAAGGAAGTCCAGTTGCCACTGCCTTCTCACACCACCCTGGGTATTGGGGTGTCTGGTTTGGAGCTTACAAAGCTGCACCTGACAACTTACAAAGTGATGACTTCCAGCTGCACTACAAGAGTGTGTTTCCATGTCTTGGCCACCTTGGGTCATGCTGCGGTGAACACAGGGGTGCGTATACTTTACACCTTAAGTGTCCTTGCATGGGTGATGGGTACATATAACCAACGGAGTTTTACTCGGCCGTAAGAAAGGGTGAAATGTGACAGCATGGCTGGACCTTGTCAATAGCACGCTAAGCAACGTAAGTCAGATGGAAGATTTCACTCCTATGTGGGCAAAACGGAAAGCCACAAATGACAAACGAAATGGACACACAACAGGGTGGTGGTTAGCAGAGGGGGGAGGCAGAAGAGGGAAAGGGGGTCACATGCATGGTGACGGAGGGGGACGACTTTGGGGAGTGAGCACAATGTGACAGATGATGTATATTATACAACTGTACACTTGGCGACCTATATATCTTTTCAACCAATGTCACCCCAGTAACTTTAATACATTTTTTTAAAAAAGGGATATGTATCCTTCTAGAGAAGCTCAGAGTGTCTCCCTGAAAAAACACCAGGCTAGCAAAGTTCTCACCTAATTTGGCTGAAACAGGAACACGGTTCTTGAGGGGTACCAGGCGGTCCTTACACGATTTCTCCAGGGGCGACTCACACTTGATGTGACGCCTGAAGTTCTCCCTCAGAATAGATCGAATCACCTTGACGATGTTGGTTTTGCTTTCACTGTCGCTGGGGGCCCGGAAGGGACAGAAAGCAGCATTAGTGGCCCGTGCCATCGTGCTTCGAGTCCATGTCCCCTGGCCCCACGGCATGCGACTGCTCTCAGGACAGATGGACAGCAAGTCACCAGCCCCCGTGTGTGTGCCTTGGTCTCCTCACTCACAAGGAGTGAGGACTGAAGTTCCTTCAAGCACGAGGATCTGGGTATGTTTGAGTCGGTGTGTTCTAGAGCCCGAGTTGCCCTTTGGGGAGGGGGCTGCAAAGTAACTCCCTCCGGTAAGGGTCCGCCATTCCGCCCCCTCCGCGGGCTGCACGCGGGGGCGCCGCCGATACCTGCAGCACAACTGGAAGGTGGTCTCCGGCCGTCCTTCTATCTCCGACTTCGTGTGGACCAGCTCCCACACGGAACTAGTGTCTGTCCCTGTGCAAAAGGCGACAGAAACAAGAGTCTGCACCTTTGCCAAAGAGGCTGTGGTTAAGAACGTGTGTGGAGTTTAAACCACATCATCAGTGACTTTCTAGAACATCAACTATTCCTGACTCACTGTTGGCTTCTGCAGCTCATTCTGCGTGTGACTGTCCTAGTTGCAACAAGCTAAACAGTTTCTAGTGACTTCTTACGTTCCCTGCTGAAGCCCCCCCCCCCCCCAGCCCTGGATTCCAGCTCTCTGGGGAGGAGGGGAAATGGGTCGTGTTCAACCCCGTTCCTCGGCCCCCAGTCCAGTCCCGTTCTGGGCAGCGCAGTCACTTCCGAGGACACTCGGACCCAGGACCCGGCCCTGTCGTCCCTTTCCCTCACCAGAGGCACTGTCACCAGAACACGTTATTTCGGAAGGATCTCTGAACGTCCTATCGGCCGAAGTTCCATTTTTCTTGTTTTTACACTATTTGTGATAAGGAATCTTCTAGTGAATCTAAATTTGTAAAAATAAATGGGTGGACCTCTGCTTCTTTAACAAATTTTAGGGTATCAGGGATATTGGGCAGAAAGAAAAATGCTGCAAAACTGGTGATGGCGCAAGGACGGGAACGACGAGGCGGCACTTGGCTAAGAAAAACCATCCGCTGGCATTTACTTCCTTCAAGTGTCTTCAAGGATCAAAACGACCTCTCTTGTCCTCATTCTCCTTGCCTACATAACATCAAAAATGATGCCCAAGCTGCTTTCCTGTGTTTTCACCCCACAATTCAAGTCAGTCCCCGCGATGCTTTTCCTGGCACTGCCCGCACGACACGTTACCTGCCGTATTCCCCAGCCGGACTTGAAGTGCGGATATGGGGATCAACCAGCGAAATTTAAACGGGTCCAAGTCAGTGGAGCCGTGAGCAGGCCGGGAATTCGAGGGCTGTAATATGAAAGCCCCCCAAAAAGGTTACAGCAAGCTCTTACCCAGGGAGAACCCCTTCAATCCCCTGGGTACCAGGCTCCCTACAGCCGTGGGGGTGTTTGGGGTGCAGAAAGGCTTCCACTCGGGCACGTCCCCAGTTCTTGAGGAGCCCACAGACTAGGGATACGGCAAAGTCGGTCCTTGGGGAGCAGAGAGCTCATGGCTTACAGCCGCCACCGCTAGGTGACAGTCGTTCAAAACCAAACCGAAGTTACAGAGACTCGTGTGTATGGAGCAAACCCAGACCATGTGCAGCGACAGAAAAGCTGATTTTCTACGGAGGCCCCCACAGGGGTAGTTGTCTACATCGTCTGTTCAAACAGACGCGGTTTGTGATGGGGGGGGGGGGGGGGGGGGGGGGGGGGGGGGGGGGGAGGGGGGGACAGGGGCGACGGCAAGCCGCCCAGGAGTGAGTAACTCGGCCGTGCAGCCCGGCCCTTGGCTGCCTTCTCAGCTCAACACCAAGAGCTGCAGCCACGACCCAGCAGCCGTGACAAAAACCCACTCTTGTCTTACCGACTTCTTCTTCAGTTTGCAGTTTTCTTTGTAAACCAGTATGACAGCTCTCTTGAAAACTAAAGAAAAGAGACACAAAAGGCTTCATTATTTTCTTCAAAATCCTCCAAGGCTGAACTGGAGCTGAACGCTTCCAGAGAACGAAGGGCTTCAGACTTAGGGTGCTCCAAGACCCCACAGTGCCAGCACGTGAGTGCGTGAGGGGTACCCCCTCCTGCCCCGACGTGAATTATGCAGACAGACCTGCTCAGTCAAAAGCTGCTAGCTGAAGTGCATCCCGGCGTGGGTTCTAAACCCCGTTTGGTTTTAGTGAAGGCTGAGGACACGGGCGTCCGTCTCAGAGAATACACCCACCCTGTCAGCCCTGCCCCTGCTGGCTCTCAGTGAGAATTAAGACATTTTGATGTGCAGCAAACTATTAAGGTAGCAGGTTTCAAAACAGCCCGGGAGACGTGTCCCTGTGACACTCGGAGAGAACCACGAAGCCAGGCCGCGTACGGGACAGAGGACAAGGTCGAGAGCTGGCAGAGCTGCAGCCTGGCTGTTAAGTCAAAAACCATCATAGCAAGGACTCGAGCACCTTCCGAAAATCAGGAGGGAACTGGACCCGGGATTAGTGGGCCCTTCCGTAATTTCCAGCCCCTTTTAGTCTACAGCAAGCTCGTCCAACCTGCCGCCCGCAGGCCGCAGCGGCCCAACGCAAACGCGCAAACTTGCTTAAAACGTGAGATTTTTCGGTGACTTTTTTTTTTTTTAAACTCATCAGCTATCGTTAGTATATGTTGTGTGGCCCAAGACAATTCTTCCAGTGTGGCCCAGGGAAGCCAAAAGGTTGGACCCCCCTGGTCTACAGCCTTTGGAATGAGATACTAACCAAACACCGTGAGCTCAAGGTCCTTTCTGGCTTTTCCTAGAGACAGAAACGGATTCAACCAGGAAACTGTAGACTGCACCAGGAGCTCCCCCATCGACAGTTCTGTGACCTGTATTGTAAAAAGCAGGAGACCAAGGAGGTGTGGAAACCCCAGGGGAGTTGCGCCTTGCATAGGGAATCACACATAGACATGGGCTGTCCGGAAAGTATCCAGCCATGTTATAGGAAAAGCAGAGGCACGTGTGGCTGGATGTTTTCCGGACAGCCCTCGTGTACATGGTCGTCCCCAACATGCAAGTACATTCATTATTTATGATGTTGTACACATAAGGCCTTGAGTAAGGGAGGCTTTGAAAACGTGTGTTAAGCATCAAATTGTTTGAAAAATAACATACATGTGAAAGCATTGTGCTTTGATGCACATATTACATGTGCCTCTCGACCTCCTCCATAGCATTAATTCCACCACCATGTCAAGGCCATCCAAAGTGCCTTCCTTAACATTTCACCGGGGCCCTAACAGTTACCATCGCTAATCCAGGAACTACAAGCAAGTACCAACACCAACAGTAATAAAAAAAAATTAAACTCCAGTGGTTTTCTGTTCCTGATTTTTTTTGGGGTTTTTTTTTTTTTTTACTTAAATGACATTGTTTCTTCAATGTAGACTTTCAAAGCTCAAGAGTTTAAATTTAGGAATCAGCTAAAAAAAACAAAACATTGTCCAATTCCACTTAAGCTACTCTCATGAGTAAGGAGGTAGCCACCAGTATTTGGTGCTAAAAAAAAAAGAAAACGTAAAAGAGAAAACGTCGTGGATTGTCTCCAGGCACCGGCTCCCACTCCCCCCACTCCCCCCACCGTCTGGGCCAGCTCACGCCCTCCACGCCCGGCCCAGCCTCGTGCCCCACCGGAATGGGGGAGGGATGTGAGCTCAGTGACCTTTCTTGTCTTCTTTTGCACAACATGAACATGACATAAGATTACATTTTTAAATCAATGTAATGAAGTTTATGTTAGATTGATACCTCAACTGTGTAGCTTATTATAAGCATTAAGATCACCGAGAAAATTCTAGGCTGTCTTTCCTCCAGGAAGGCCCCAACACGGTGGCCTGGTCGTGAGGTCACCTCCAGCCCCCGTGAGTACATCCGCTGAGCATCTCAGAATGCACAAGTACCACTGACCTCCTTCTCCGTGCCACTCTGCTCTGCTACAAGCTGGTCAAACACGGTCCCATAGTCCTCATAGATCTTCTGCATCTCGTTGATGTGGCTTGCTACTTTTTCCATCGCCTTCAGTGCCTCTGCAAAATATGAAGTCAGATGTACTTCATCATGTTCATGTGCTTTAGATCCCATCCCACAGCAGTAAGGAGAAAGCCCAAGATTCAAGCCAGGATTCGAGACCAATTCTCATGAACAGCAGGTATGACTCAAGCCCGTTATGACCTAGTCATTAAAATGAAGAACAGTGGAATGCTCTTCTACCTTAAATCCTCTTTGGAAGGAGGGCAGTAAGTTAAAAAAAAAAAAAAAAAAAAAAGTAAAAAGTATTAATAATAACAGCTCGCTTTTAGTGAGCACTTTCTGTTTGGCACATACTGTGATATGTCGTTTATGGGAAGCATCTCACTCCTCACAGTAACTCGATGACAGTAGGAACTGTAATCGATCCCATTCAACAGATGAGAAAACTGAGGTGAGGGATCATTAGGGATTTTGCCAGACTTCCAAAGAGAGAAATAAGGAGTGGAGCCAGAACTCGGACCCAAGACTAACAAACAAGTCACAGGGCACCTGCTCTTCGATGTTGCCTCTCCTCCTGGACCAGTTACTGGAATTGGATGTACACCGGTTTCTAAGAACTTACAAATGTCTCTGTAAATCCTTAATTGCCAGAGAAATTATTGGCATTTATGCATGCTGTTTGTTTATAACTTTTTACACAGGCCTGTGAGGGGAACAAGATGATTTTGTCAGTCGAAAAGCAAAATTTCAGGTCACCTCACACTTTGCGCTCCTGGCTCCATATTTTAATTCAATCTGGAGGGAGTTTTGGAAGGCAGTTTTTAACAGAACACTTTGAAAGAACATCTTGATGCAAAATGAACTTTCCACCAAGTATTTCTGAATACTAATCATAATTGGTAGCATTTTCTTACAAAATTTAGCTTTCAAACTAAAAATCTTTTGTCCTTGCTACTTGTGATACAGAAGTTTGCTTGTCATAGTAAGAGAGTCAGTTAATTTACACTCTTCTCTGCTTATTACTCAGTGATACTAACATTTATTGACAGGGTTTTCTCTCTCCAGGGATTTCTTTACATGTTTAACCTCCTCGTTTTGACACTCGGAGAACATCACTATTTCTCTGTAATCCAAACACAGCGACCTTTTAAGAGAGATACTCCATTTGGTATCAAACCGAGGGGCTTTGTGTATGTGATGTGTATTCTGGGCCAGTAATTTCCGAGGTGACAAAAGAAGACCCATCAGAAGAAGACACATGAGTGCTGGCGTTAACGTCTAACTTAGCAGCTGGGTGGGAGTCAGGCTCTGCCGGAGACCTCCACGAGGTGGCGCCTCACCCCCAGCGTATCTGAAGGGCAGCCCTTGCGGCTGCAAACACAACGCTACACAGACGGGCGGGAAAACGGGCCTGATTCTCGGTTCTCACAGCACTGTTCGCTAACTAACAACCTTTTGCAAATCACTGAGCTTAAGTCAGCTTCTCATAAAAAGGAAGACGGGGTCATCCCTCCACGGGGGGCTCGGGCTACTCCCCAGAGATCTTTTTTGCCAAGTATTTTGCCCATGTAAAGAAATGGCCATGTCACACGCTAAAATCAGATCTAAGATCACTGCTGTCCTGAGCAGTTTCACACTGAGCGGGGCAGTGGGAGGCGTGCAGGCTTAGCAGTCACGTGGCACTCGGGCCCCTGTGGTCGCACCTGTCAGGTGATAGTGCTCCTCACTCTCGTGGTCCGTCAGTGACACCAGCTCCTTGAGCAGCAGCGGGTACTTGAGCACCCTCTGGACGGGCTTGATGAGGTACGACTCCAGCGTGGAGGAGTGCTGTTTGGTGGGGTTCCGGGCGTCCAGAAAAGCCCTGAAGGCCTTGTCGGTTTTAGCTGCGAGCAGAGGAACAGAAGACACAGCAGAGTGAACTCAACTGCGCTCCAGTTAGTGTTTGGTGCAGTTCCAGACCGTCCGCTTCGATCGTGCTCCTGATGCCACGCTCAGATAAAAACCCAAACGCATCAGTGGGTCAAGCACCCAGCCGTCACCTTGGGTTCAGCTTCACAGCTGTGACAAGTCCCACCGGCAAAGGAACCTCAGGCGGCCAGAAGAGTGGCGCCCACACGTTCAAGAGGAGTGCCAAGTCACAGTGGAGGATGTCTGACTGTAAAGGCGCATTGAGATGCAGACCCGTGACACAAATGGTTACAGGTACTTAAAAAGGGAGTTTCAAACAACTCACAAAGCCCCAAAACAGCGTTATCTGGGTCCTGCACCATTAGCCCCCACCAAAAGATACACAGAGCAAAATAAACCAGTACTGTGGCCCACTGCCCTAGCACAAACTGTTACTTACCCTGCATACTGAAGGGCTAGTCATAAAACAGTATCTTTCTGTCCCTTTAGCCCTTTCCCACTGGCCCCAAGAATACTCGCTGGTGGCACTTGTGGCGGCAGCAGTTACCCCGACATATCAATAACTCATCGATTACGGTCCTAACCTCACCCCCAAAGTTCCGTGCTTTGAAATTTACCACATGAAAAGACATTATCAAATACTGATCGTCATGTACATTTGTTACGTTACGGTTAGAGACAAGCTCTGTTCAGAAACAACTCCAAGAAGAGCTGTTATATTTTATTTTCACATTGAAAACTGTGCTTAAGTAAAATTAAGTGAACGTGGCAGTGAGCTGCACTTTTTTATTTTCCTAAATGGGAAAAGGATTAAAATAAGGTAATGAGCACTTCAGCCTTCACCTCCACAGCTCCGCCAGTCCAAACTCCCATCAGATGTAACACCCGGACCCCTTCGGGCACCGGACACTGCGCCTCTCCGCTCGGTGTCTGAGCGTCACAAAGGTATTTGCAATCCAAGTGCATTTCCTTCTGAGAGTGCTGGTGCTTTGGGTGACCAGCTGTTTGGAGTTCAGCCAGTCTGAATGAAGGTACACCTTTATTTGAGGGTTTGTTACAAAGCAAAATCTACAGCTTCTAGGAGACCCAGTACCATTTTAAATGTGACCACCCAACAAAGTAGATGGTGAGAGGGTCCTTCACCTTCGTGACGAAGGAGAAACTGAGCCCACCATCGGTATGCCTTTTTTTCTTGTCAGTAAAGTGTTCCTGGGAGGAAATCCCAGCAGAGTCAGAGCTCTGTTTAAAGAACCAGAGAAGACAGATTTTAGCCAGGTCTTAGTAACCTGAAGCACTCCACGCTCCATTTTTAAACTTGAGCCCGTTTTTCCAAGCCACTATGAAGTTCTCGATTTAAACCAAATGGCAGGACTGTATCAGTGGACCTGGTTAAACGCTAACAGTGCTGGGATAAACCTCTGCATGCCCTTTGTATAGAGAGAAATGGTCCTGGTTTTGACAAAGAAACATTGGATAGCAAACTCTGGAAGCTTTCTGACAATGCCATTAGGAAGCATTTGATGACAGAAGAAGGGGTTTGGAATTCAGCCTGACTGCTGATGCCCTGTTGCCACAACTAAAATAGTTCAAATGTAGAGCACTCTGCCAACATTGTCCCTTGTCATGGAAGAGAGCCCTGATTCACCGCCACCTAGGGAAGTGGCAAATCATAATGAGAATGAACTGCATGAGCCCATCGTTAATTCTGAAGGTGGCATTCAAGTCCTGGGGGAAGTCATTTTTATTCTGGAAATTTAGGATATTAACCGTTCAAGTTTCAGTAGGTTCATATCGTATTTCCAAGTACAGTTGAGAGAATACAAGTGACCGGGTGACCTTTTCTGGAGATTGGGGACAGTTTGGACAACCTAAACAGCACTGCATGTGTTTGCATAAGACGCCTTCCACTGTAGGAGCCGCACAGAAGGGGAGACTCCTGAGGACCTGTATTTGTTTGATGTTCTCCATGAGGACTGAATTACGACTGCTCGAGACCTTAAGTTTGAAGTCCTGGGCTTGCATCAGTGATGTGTCCTCTTATCTCTGCTACCAGAAATGAGAATTCCAAAGACTGCAGGAGAAAAGCATCTTCTGACACAGATGTTTGGGAATGCTAATCTCACACCTAAAGAAGTGTATGGTGACTGAAAGAAGACTTCAGCAATGGAATAGCCTCCGACAAGCATGCCTGGCTGTAGGTATTACAGGGAATAGACTGGACATCGGCTTGATGATACAGTGACAGTGACTGCACCACAAAAACTTTCTTCAATATTCCCACACCTAAAGAAAATCATTACTGTTATCAGATCTTTAAATGTATTTTCTAGGTTGGAGTGACCAGCCTACCCACTTATGGATGCCAAAGTGGATGGATGTTCTGGCCATCTGCCCACAAGCTGACCCAATGCAAGTCAGCAGCCAGAAGTTCAGGCATCTTTCTCAGCTCCACAGAGCAAGGTGTGCTGTTGGCATGAAGGGGCAGAGTGATTGAAGCTGACCACCCAGGTCTGCGTGGACGTAAAAAAAGTCTTCAATTGAAGCCAATAAAATAAAGATGACAAAAGTATGGAGAGACACAAGGTACTTTGATGACGGATATGAACTGTAATAAATGTGAGTATTTTTCCCCCAGTTCTATCAAAGAGGATTTGATTTTAATTAACACATTTCTTAAAAGGTGACCGTGGTCGTTTGGTGATAGTTTTTGCAGTGGTTCCTCAGACCTAAGAAGGTTAACAAGAGCGTTCCAGTCAAGATGGCAGAGTAGGTAAATGCTGTGCTCACCTTGTCTCACAACCACATCAAAATTACAACTAAACTACAGAGCAATCACCATTGGGAATGACCTGAAGTCTAGCTGAACCGAAGCCCTATAACTAAGGACAGAGAGAACAAGCCACCTCGAGACTGATGGGAGAGGTGGAGACGTGGAATGGGCTGGTCCCACACGCACGTGTGACCATTAAAAATCAAGAGGGATATCTCAGCTGCAGAGGTCCCCCCACTGAAGAGTAAGGGGTCCCAGCCCCAAACCAGGCTCCCCAGCCCAGGGTTCCAGGGCCGGGGAGAGAAGTCCCCATAACTTCTGGTTATGAAAATCAGTTAAAATTGTGGCTAAGTGAGACAAGAGTGGCTAAAGTCCCACGCACCCTCTTAAAAGGCCCATGTACAGACTCATTCGCTGACAGACTCACTTGCTCTGAGCTTCAACGCTGGGGCAGCAGTTTGAAAGGCACCAAGGGTACGTGGAGAGGAAATGAATTGTCTGGTTTCAGGGTGAGGGCTGGAGGAGCCGCTTTCTCCCAGACACAAGTGCTGGCAGAATCCACTATTCCTTGTTGAGCCCTCCTTCCTCCAGCATGCAAATGCAGGGAGCTGCCATGTCTGATTCTCCATCAACCTGACTAACACCCCACCCTGGAGATTCCCTGAGACCCTGCCCCACCCAACTTGCCAGCCCACCCAAGACACATCCAGTGGCTCTTCCAGACAAATGGCCTATCTTTTGTATGGAAAATCTCCCAGAGGTTCACAAAACCCCCCAAAAATCTGGCCTTGGTGTGCCCTATACCTCTTACTAAACAGCCCCAAGCCCAGCACAAGTGACAACCACCTGCAAATCACTTGATAGCAAATAGCAAGTGGTCTCCAGCAGGATTCAGGCAGTGGCTGACCTTGGCCTGCACCAGAGCCCCTTCCAAAAGACTCCAGAACCAACGTATCTGGTGGCCAGCTTCAGACAACACCAGGGTACCACCCAACCACCTCCACAAATGACATGCCCAAAGGGAAGACTGGGCAGGCACCAGAGCCCTGCTAAAACAAACCCTGCTTCAAAGGGACAGCCCCTGCACCACAACTTCTCCACTGCAGTCACAGCCAGTCTGAACAACCATCAGCCCAAGGGTCAATCCCTCCCATTGGCATGCCAACAGCAACCAAGGCTCAACTACAATGGGAGTGTATACACAATACACACAAGGGACACACTTGGAGCACCTGGCTCAAGTGACCAGGGAGACTGCTCCACTAGGCCCCAAAGGGCACCTATCACATAATGCCACTCAACACCAGGAGGCACAGCAGCCATACCTAATACATAGAAAATTTGTTTGTGTATATTAGGTATAAGGAGACAAACACGTCCCAAATGAAAGAAAGAACAGAACAAACTCCAGAAAAAGAACTAAATGAAATGGAGACAAGCAATCTACCAGACACAGAGTTTCAAACACTGGTTATAAGGATGCTCAGTGATCTCAGAGATAGGAAACATAAAAATGGAGACAGAAAACATCAAAAGGAACCAGACAGAAATGAAGACTACACTAACTGAAATGAAGAATACATCAGAGGGACTCAAGAGATTAGATGAAGCAGAGGATTGAATATCCAGTTTAGAAGGTAAGGTAGCAGATAACACCCATCAGAACAGCAAAAAGAGAAAAGTGAATCCAAAAAAAAAAAAAAAAAAAAAAAAAAAAAAAAAAAAAAAAAAAAAAAAAAAAAAAAAAAAAAAAAAAAAAAAAAAAAAAAAAAAAAAAAAAAAAAAAAAAAAAAAAAAAAAAAAAAAAAAAAAAAAAAAAAAAAAAAAAAAAAAAAAGAAATGAGAATAGTTTAAGGGGTTTCTGAAGAAATAATGAAGAAAACTTCCCTAACCTGGTGAAGGAAATAGACATACAAGTCCAGGAAGCACAGAGAGTCCCAAACAAGATGAACCCAAAGAGGCCCACACCAAGACACACCATAATTAAAATGCCAAAGGTTAAAGAAAAAGAGAATCCTAAAAGCAGGAAGAGAAAAGCAGTTAGTTACCTATAAGGGAGCTCCCACAAGACTATCAGCTGATTTCTTAACAGAAACTTTATAAGCAGAAGGGACTGGCACGAAATATTCAAAGTGATAAAAACCAAGGACCTAAACCAAGATTATTCTATACTCAGCAAAGCTATCATTTAGAATCAAAGGACAGATAAAGAGCTTCCCAGACGAGAAAAAGCTAAAGAAGTTCATCACCAGCAAACGAGTATTACAAGGAATGCTAGAGGGACTTCTTAAAGATAAAGGAACAAAATATCACAAATATGAATAATAAAATTGCAATAACTATGTGTCTATCAACAATTACTTTAAATGTAAATGGATTAAATGCTCCATTCAAAAGACATAGGGTAGCTGAATGGATGAGAAAACAAGTCCCTTATATATGCTGCCTAAAGGAGACTCATTTCAGATCGAAAGGGACACAGACTGAAAGTAGAGGGATGGAAAAAGATATTTCATGAAAATGGAAACAAACGAACAAAAAAAGCTGGGGTTGCAATACTTAAACCAGACTCAAAACAAAGCCTATAACAAGAGACAAAGAAGGACCCAGTAATCCGCCTTCTGGGTATTTATCCAAAGAAACCCAAAACTCTCCTTCAAAGGGACATGTGCATCCATATGTTCATGGCAGCACTGCTTACAATAGCCATGATGTGGCAGCACCCTGGATGTCTATCGTGGATGAATGGATAAAGAATAGGTGATACACACGAGGGTTCTCCACAAAGTATCCAGCCATGTAATATGAAAAACAGAGGCGTTTATGGCTGGATACTTTCTGGACAGCCCTTGTATATACAAGGGGATATCACTCAGCCACAACAAAGAATGAAATCTTGCCTTCTGTAACAACATGGATGGACCTTGAGGATACCATGCTGAATGAAATAAGTCAGAGACAGAAATACAAATGGCATATGATTTCACTTAAATGTGGAATCTAGAGAACAGGATCAACAACAAAACAGAAACACGCTCGTAGATGTAGAGAGCATTCTGATGGTTGCCGGATTGGGCGGTGGTGGGGACTGGGGGATTGGTGAAGTGTGGAAGGAGTTGAGAAGTACAAATACGTTGTTACAGATTTGTCATGGGGATGTAGAGTATAGTATGAAGAATACAGTCAGTAATACTGTAATAATTACGGTACCAGATGGATACTGGATTTATCAGGGTGATCACTTCCTAAGTTATGTGAGTGTCTAATCACCGTGTTGTACACCTGAAACTAATGTAGTATTGCATGTCAACTGTAATTGAAAAAAAAATTTTTTTAATTTAAAAATAAAATAAAGAAAGAAGAAGGTTAACTAAAGAAAGAAAATGGTGTTCATTCCTTTCTACCTCCATTCAGAGCTTATGGTTGCCAGTGTTTTAGATCAAGGAATTTGGCAAAAAAAAAAAAAAAAAAAAAAAATCCAGATGTAACTGAACTGCAAAGCGGCACATGGCAAAACAACATCTCTGCTCTTAGGATGCGTGTCACCGTTACTCATAAATTGAAATAAAAAAACTTTTCCTTTAATGGCTGTCAAGGTCAAGGTCAAGAATGATCCATTAAATTTGCACTTTTTCCTACTTGTCAAATACAAATTTACTCTTTGTAACAATTAAAAATACAAAAAAACACAGCTAGGAAATTATATGAGCAACTTACCTCGCTCTAGAACCTTCTGTACTTTACTGTGATTTGCACAGAACCCACTGTACAGCTTGAAGTGGTCCGCATAGTAAAGGAAGGAGCCTCCAAGGGAAAACAGTAATTTCTAGAAAGGGAGGGAGAAGTCACATCAGGGTTGAGTCAGCATCTACGGGCTGTGGCGTGGCATGTGACCGCTCTGGGGTCTCTGGGACATTTGTCTTTCAGATACCAGAGAACGGAGGTCTCAGAGAAGTCACCAACTGAAACAAGCAAGGAGCGCCCCCTTTGCATGGCAGACGGAGGCAGCCCCACAGCCCCCTAGCAGATCTTTGGTGTGACTGAACTCTTGCAGAGGGAGCCTACTGACGTGGTGTGCAACCAAGGTCAAGAAAAAGTTCCACCAAACGACCTCGGACCGAGTGGGACAGAAATTAATCGAGCCAGCTCTGCTTGAATGGTGCTTTCTGTGTGCTTCCTGGGCCCCTTTCTGCTGTCTTCTGCTTTGCCTTCCCTGGAAGGGCTCCTTGCCAGCCACCGCTGCCCATATTGGAGACGGGGCTGCATAGAAGACAAGGCTGTCTCAGAACAATTTACCTAGGCTTCCATCCCCGTGTCACATGACCACGAGAGGACAAATCAGAATCAGTAGGTACTCCTGGTTCCGAAGCGATCGCCCTCCACATCCTTCAGCGGGGCTGAATAAGACACGCAGACACGGTCAGCGACCAGGCAGACGCCCGGACCTCTAAGTATCAGAAGCGCTGACTGTCGGACAAAAATGTGGCCTTCCCAGGGGCAAACAGTGCACTGAACGCTCTACGTTTATGTTGTCAATAGTCAAGAGACAACAAATTCTTTTTCAGGGCACGATGCTGCACTGTACCCACCCATTTTTGCTTTAAACTCAAGTCTGAAATACTTACTCTAAACTGCGAGGGTGTTTCAAGCATGTTAAAGTCAGAGGAGGCGGAAATCCCATCCTCCAGAGTCTCCAGGAAAATCTTTTGGAATTCAAGCATCTCTGGCAAACTCCCGAAAAGTGACTCCATCTGGGTGAGGATGGGGAAAGAGGGCATCAGCGGTGAGAATGCACACAGCCCTCTCACTCTCAGACGCACAGGTAACTCCCAAGGCATTCACCACAGAGGCAAACCCTTGGAAAGTCAGCAGAAAGGAACTAATTCCTGTAGCTTTTAACATTACCAAGCCACGTGCTAAAAGAGAAATTTCTGGTCCTTCTACTACCAAGAGGGCGTGATGGGCCTTTTGCATTGGTCGATTCCTGCTACTGTGCTTCCTCCAGCAGAAACCACACGCACAGCTCTGGGGGAGGCCACGCGTGGGTTCCCTGAAGATCTATGGGGATCAGTACAAAAAATCTTGAGGCTCTGCTAGAGGGCGAACAGACTAACCTATGGGCCAGTGGGCAGGTGACTATTTACCTCATCTTGAGTGAGGAAGGTCTCATTTTGCAGTGGCTCCAAGTATAATTCAAAGAGGCAGCTCAGATCCTGAAAGACACAAGAAGAGAGTCTTTAATACGTCTCTAAAATAGCCAAGAGTTTCCAGCAACCCTGGCCACAGCTCCAGGCTCCCACTAGGAAGGATGAAGTTCATGTCTCATTGACATTCTTGACCCTCAGAGCGGTTGTCACTGCTCACCTAACACTAAGAGGAGAAAACCATGACCCATTCGACTGCTGGACTCCACGTTTTGCTAGAGCTTGGCCTCCCGCCGTCTTGTCTGCAGTCAGGACCTGTCTTTCCACTCCTCCAGCAAGAGCACGCATCTCCCTGCAGAGACGTGAGCTCTGGCCAGGTGAGCTCCTCTGCCTCTGGGAGTACTGACAGCTCCCACGTGGAGCCAAGAGGGACAGGACAAGACCTGTGGAGCTCGTCCATTTGGGGGCTCAAATATTAGCCGAATTTCAAACTCCCTTATTCAAATGCATGGAAAAAACTCCAAATATTAGCAGTCATCATGTCTATTGCCCAAGCCATAGTTCAATCTCCAGTAAACTGGCCACCAGCAGTATAGAATAGTGGGAGATGACTGTATTTACAAAACCCTTTAAATAAAGGGTATTTTTATTCAATAATTTGAAGCCAAGACTGGGATATAACTTAGTGATAGAAGAGATTTCTTTTTCTTGTTTCACTTATTCTGAAGAGTTCTGAATCCTAAAATACTAGAAGCAGCTGACTACAAGATGCAGCTATCTGCCTTCCACATTTCCCAGTGGAGAAATCTAGATCTGCAGAGAGCTGTAAAGCCTGAGGCTTCCAGAACCTTCCAGTGTGGGTCCCGAGAACAAAGGGGACAGGCCTGTGACGCCTTCTGCTGCTTCCCAGTCCGAGCCCACCTGGCCTGGCCTGCCTCCCGCATCCCACAGCCACAGCTCACAGCAGGGAGAGGTGAGCAGTTACTAAGTGAAACGTCCAAGTCGCATGCAGAGATCCAGGTTAGAGGAAGGAACAAGGACAACTCCGTGTTAACTGTCAGCAACAGGAAGAAACTGGCAAGGGACAATGGCGTGTGTGTGTGTGAATCGCAACAGACACGGGTGCTGGTTATTTCGTCAGAGATGGTGACAGGCTGTTGTCATTCCTCGTGCCGGCGGGTGCTGCTCGGGGGACTTACCCACCGAGAGCAGGTCGGCACCGAGCCGCGGGCACCAGAGCTGCCGTGTGGGGGCCCTAAGAAAAGAAAGGGCGGGTGTGTCGCAGAGGGAAGGGGCCTTCTGTCTGCTTCAGCCATCACATCCAGCTCAAAACTGCTCCGGCATCATAAAGGGGTGACCTCCCAGTGCAGGGTGGCCCCACAGTGAAGTTCAATGACAGTAATGAAAAGGGACTCGCACTCTGTCCTTGACTCTGCGGGCCCAGGCTCCAGGACCACCCTCCAGATGCCAGAGGGGCTCTCATGGCGCACAGAACTGCTTGGAAGGTCATCGTGGCTCACGGGACAATTCAGAAGCTTTGTCTGACCTCCCTGGGTCTTTACTTCTCCCCGCGTCGGACGCAATAGAACATGAACTTACACTGTCATCTCTACAGGGACTTTGGGTAGTTCTCCTGGGCTACCTGCGAATGAGGCCTTCGGTAAAGTCCAGACAAAACGACAGTGGCAGTAACGAAAAGGGGAAGCTCAGATGTGTCCCGTGGAGAAAGAAGGTGACAGCCACCTACGTGTGCACGCCAGCACTTAATTCATGGCATTGGCGTGCCAAAGCGCTACAGGAACACCTGTGTCCAACCCCAGATGAGGGAGGTGGAGGCTTCCCCACCCCGGGCCATGCTGCTTCCAGCCATCGGCCAACGAAGTGAGCTTAAGAGAGTCTCAGAGCTCCAGCAAATACTCAGAGCAAAAGAACTCGGTCTTTGCACTCTCGTATTCTCCATGAAGTGTTTCTCCAACTACCACCTGGAGGCTTCTGAGATAAATGCGCAGATTCTTTGGGTGCTAAAGACGCGACTCCCCCTCTGTGACTGTGGCTGTGTGATGACAGCCCATCAGTCACGGGGCTGTGTCCTGCAGGGTGACCACCACGGGGCAGGGACCAGTGCCCCTATCAGCATCACTCGTTACCGAAAGTGGTCTCCGTCCCCCTTTGACTAAACCAGCACAGGCTCGCTTCCCACAGATTGCAAATGACAAACTGGGACATCTGTTTCCATAGTGAAAACTACCTTGGTAACAAAATGAGCTGAGAATCTTTTTTCCGAGTCCTCTGAGCACTGCCACCCTCTCAGCCACCCCACCTCTTCAGCGATTCCATTCTTCAAGGAGCAGGTGGCTACCTCACACGTCGTAAAGTATCGGGCAGGTGTAACCTGGGGGCCCCGCCAACATACAACTGGCCGTCACAGACAGGAAGAGCACAGCACGGGACATGCAGCCCTGCCCACTACCTTCACGTAGGACTTCTCCGTGTCCAGCAGCTCCTGGATGACTTTGCGGAGGCGGTCCGCGTCCGAAAGCGGGCGGGCCAGCGGCCTTGCAGGTGGCTCCTGGCTCTCCCTCCGTCCTTCCATGCTGTCGGCCGGAGTGTCCTTCAAACTCCTACACAGCGCGGCGATCTGCTCAGCGCTCTGAGAGATAACAAGAGGTGGAAAATAACGTATTAAGACAAGACACTCTCCATGACTAGCCACTGCCCGCCGAGGACACACACGGTGTCTCGATCTGTGCCCAGCACTCCTTCAGGAACCTCAGGGGGCATGCACCTAGGGCAAATGGTTTCGTTCACCACAAACCACTGTGGCTGTCATTTAAGATGCAGGTAGTGAAGCTAGGCACTTGTGCTCTTTCTGCATGTATACCTGAAGCTTTCTCATTGTCTAAGAGCTGTCTGACAGACGCTGCATTAGTCCTGGGATAGAGAACAAGGCGGAAGCCCCCCCCACCCCCGCCCGCAGTAATGTTGAGGCTGCTCTAAAATCGGGGCTGAGGCTGCTCTAAAATCGGGGCTCCGGCTTCTCTAAAAGCATGCTGGGAGACAGCCCCACTTGCTCCACTTCGTCTGCTCAGCAGCTGGCCCCACACAGCTCAGTCCCCCATACACCCCTCCCGGGAGACTCAGGAGCAGTGTGGTACCATGACAATTTTAGGGTGGCATGGCCACGACGGATTTGCAGCCCCGCCCTCAGATCCAAGCATTTAGCTCTGCAGTCTCGTGCTAAGGAGCAGTCACGAGTGAACACGATGCTGGGAATGGGAGTGGAGACAGCGACACTCCGGGAGGTGAGAGCAGAATCACACATGTCAAGAGGCAAGAAGGAGCAGGAACGTCTGCGGGGACCAGCAGCCTTCGCTGCCAAGGTCCTAGTGAGACTCTGCCGTGCAGTAAAGCCTTCTCGAGGAGACCGGTGGTGTACTGCCGCCTTAGGCTGGTGCTTCAAACACGTCTCCTGCGTGCTCCCGCAGGCCTGGAGCATCACGGGGTTTCATTTAAAATGTCTTTCGTGTCATCTGTCGTACAAGTTCCCCGGGCCTGTAAGACGCTCAAGGCCAGGGGCCACACCGTCCTTTGTCCTCGCCAGTCAAGTGCCCAGCTCGGTGGCTGGGCAGGAAATGTCCTGTTCACCTCTGTGGCAATGAAGCGCCACTGAGTAACAGAGCATCTTGGTCCCAACGCAAACGACCAATATCCATCCGCCTGTGGAACTTCCCCTCAACCAAAATCCTTTTCCTCAGCTGAAGTGCCCCCTGCCTGACCTCCATCACTCGGCTTGGGGTAACAAGCTGAACGTTGGGGTAACAAGCTGAAGGTGTCAGAGGCATCTCTTAATGCTCATTTCATTCATGACCTGGCCCGGATATTTGCGAACACTGACAACTCACACCAGCGTGCTGGGCAACCTCAGTGCCCGGGTGCACGCTTGCTATAAAAGCTGTCCCCTGACACACTGAAGTGCTTCAAAGGGGAAACAGGACACTCCCGCCCTCCACCCTCCTCCTCCCCCAGTGTTCTACCCGCCCCCACCCCCCACTCAGTGCCTTCAGCTGACAGACGTGCACAATCAACCTTAAAACCCAACACTGCTCTCCTGGGCTAGTCCTTGAATTCAATGCGACGGGTACCAGTGGGGGGCCTGGTGGGTCTCCCCGCCGTCTCTTAACTCCCGTGTGAGGAGGGTGACTTGCCCACAGACTGGAAACCGGAAGGGGTAATGCGCACTAGTGACTGGAAGCAGCGCCTGGCAGTGGCCGACGGGGAAGGCGTCTGAGTGGTGGGTTGTCACACGGTCTCAGAAGGAGCGCGGGGTTGAGGGAGAGCCGCGGACCGAGTGGGAAACAAGCCCAGCTCAGGGTGGCGGGCAGCTGTCGGCAGTGAGACTCTCGGGCCGCGGGGCTCTTTAAATGTGACTGCTGCTCTCTGACTTTCACATTAATCTTGGTACAAAAGTCCTATCGACCCTGAAACAGGTACGAAGGCCCCGACTAGACACACGGACACATCCAATAGAATTTACTTCTCCAAGCGTTCAAAGCACGCGTACGTAGAACGAGTCTCCCCGCACGGACACGGCATCCGTTTGTTCCGTTGTTAACTGTGAAGTCAAGCGTGTCTCTGGCGAGGCCTGTCCGAAGGCATTCACCCGGGCAGACTTTCACAGACTCAGGAAACAGAGGAGCATCGTAAAGCGCCAGTCAGAACACAGCTTGATACTGAAATGTCTCGTCCTGTTGAAAATAACCAAACCTTAGGGTTCCGTACGGAGGAAACTCCAACACTGTTCGGTCATGTCCTGAAAGCCTAAGCTCGTGCAGCAAAAGCCCAAGAGGACAGCGCAGCCAAAAGGTGGCTGCCCTGGACTTCCGGGACACGGGCATAAAGGAGCGGGAGGGACGGTAACCACCACTCCAGATTCTGTCTCCTCTTCCTTTCCAGCGATGTCAACCCCGGTCACACAGTGGCCTTGTTTAGGAGCTTTAAAAGCTACACATGCCTGAACCAACTGAATCAGGATCTCTAGGGCCCCAGGTTCGGGTGTTTTCTAAAGCTTCCCAAGTGAGGCTAATGTGTGGCCCACGGAGAACTCCTGGTCTGCCTGTCTGCACAGCCAGCATTCAGCTTGGCTCCCCCAGGAGTGACACTGTCTCCAGCCCAATCACCCTGTGCCCAGGGTCTGCACTGCAGGCCGGCCACATCAAAGGTGTGTGGACTGAGCTGATGAGATGGATGCAGAATCACACCTGTGACCCTGGTGTTCAGGTCTGGCCTCTACGAACAGAGCTAACAGGCTAAAGGTGGTAATGCTCAGAATCCAAAACTCACTCACTTGAACTCTCTGTTCCGGTATTCGCACCCCAGGCTCAGACAACGTAATTTTGCAATCCTGGAAGACAGTCTCCAGAGCCACGGCCTCTCCATTCAATGCACACGGACCGCATGAAATAAGAGCTGACAAAACGTGCCCCAAGTCCAATGGCCGCTGGGGGATGATACCGCTTTGCCTTGCTGGGATGTCAAAAATCACTCCCAACGACACGGTATTAAGGTAACGAGATCTCCAAAACGAAGTATCTTGCCATTTTAGAAAATCAGAATTCACTCCAAGAGCACTTCCGGTAAGATTAACTTGGAAAAACGAGTGTCAGCAGAGATGTGCAGAGAAAATGTACTTGTGAGGGTAGCACAAGAAGGGGTCACGTGTCACAGTGCCACCTTTCTCACCCGGAATAGATCAGCTGCGCTCCAGGGAAGGGTGTGGGGATGACCTGGGGTCAGAAGGGGGCAGGGTCCCTAAGCGGAGTCGTCCTACATGTGGTTTTAGCTTTAGATGGCATCTGGCCAGTTACATTTCGTTCCTCCCTTCTTGGGGGTGGTTCTACAAGAGGAAAGCACTGACCTGTTCAAGGTGGAATTCTGGGAAGCAATTCCTGTAACAGGACTGGTGCCTACATTGTCACACACACACACACACACACACACACACACACACACACACACACACACGGGCTATCCGGAAAGTGGCCAGCCACGGCATACAAAAACCAGAGGCATCTATGGCTGGAATGTTGTCCAGACAGCCCTTGTGCATGTGCTGGCGGGGGTGAAAAGCACCGACAACATTCAGAAGACCCGAGTTCTAATCCAGTCGTGGTTCTGCTGGTGGGCAAGCTCTGTGTCCGAGCCGTCAATTTCCAATTGATGGAAAAGCAGCCGCAGCTCCTATCCCATCAGATAACCCCTCAGCGACCTTTGGCCCAAGGAGAAGAGGGGAGCTCATTTGCTGAGTACCTGCTCTATGCCTGACAGACAGAGGGGGACGTGGGCTCACCGAACTGCAGCACCTCATTCTTGCCCTCACCTGCAGGGGGGAAGAGGCACCGGCAGGCCCTGTGCTCCTTTGAGCTCTCCACGAGGCTGAGTATCAGGCCTCTGCCCACCACGTGACAGCGGCTCTCCTGGCCCCAGGGGAGTCGAAACCCACCCCAGGTGGCTGGGGAGGCGGCCCCCCGACGCCAACACAGCTCCCACGCATCCTCCGACAGCCCTGCCTCCTACTAGGATGATCCCCACCCACGCACCTCGCCCCCAAAAGTGCTGCTTTAAAAACAACAGACGTTCACAGGGCTGGGAGCATGTGGGGACACGGCAGCCAGCAGTGTGCGCTTGCGCAGAATAGGAGACACTGAACTTGAAACGCGGGCCTCAGACGGGTGCGTTCCAGTCCCTAGTGATCAATGCTAAGAACCGTGGGGTGCGGGGGGGGGGGGGTCCTCACCTTTTATAAGGGAGCACGAAACAACTCTTCCCTTAGGAATTAATTTTTAAAATTAAATGAAAACCGTTTCCCCTAAAACTCTGCCATATGGAAAAGCAGTGGTAATAACCAAAAACGTACGTATTTCCCCCCACGTTGTTAAGCTTATACTATAGCTGATCCCTGCTTGAAAATGATTCGATCTTATTTATAGAGGAGAAGCACCTAGCTCACTCACCTAGCTCACTCAGCCTCTGGGGTGAGACTGTAAGTGTTCTTACCACAATAGTTTTTCAAAAGGTAACTTCTTAGCTTGGTTGTGATGAATATTTCACCAAGCAAACACATATCGAGTCACTAAGCTATACCTCTTAAGTACACACAATTTTTAATCAACTATACCGCAACAAAATTGGGGGGAGGGAGAGACATTCAAACACAGTTATTTTTGCTTTTGCTTTTTTAAATGTATCAATAAGGACAGCTTCCACTTCCTTATACAGCAGAGTCTCCATGAACCAGAACTCAAGCAAATGGCACTCTCAAGCAACCGGCAAAAAAAAAAAAATCAAAGAAATAATATTACATTTATCTGGTCCAGGTGCTGTTTAACTGAGTCTGCTGTTAGGTCACTGACATGGCACTTGTGTGCACTGAGGAGTGAACGCTCAGTGCTCGGATGCACACCCGGAGAAGGCAGGTCAGAGCTGCGTGTCTGGACGGAGGGACATGGGACTGTGTGGCTCCCAGACCAGAGTCACCTCTTCCGGGAAGCTGTAGCTGATCCAGTGTGAAACAGGCACGCTGCCTGCCTCCTGCTCGGTTTCTTTATTTAACCAGGATTTGGTCAGATTTCAGGAATGAATAAGATATGCTCTCTCTGCCAAGGATATTTCAAGGGCTAGGACAGGCATCTTTTTCCCGTGAAACACTGGGTGTTTCGTTGTCATTCTTATGTAACATACACAAAATAGCTTGTCCTGTCTAGTGTATCCCATGCAAAGTACTGCCTTTTCTCTTTCCCATTATTCACCCAGGAAACACACACACACACACACACACACAGGCTTACTTCTGAGGTAGTGAGACCCTCTCATCACAGAAGATGCGCACGGCCCAAAACCTTCCCTTGACTTCCAAATGCAAAACATGTGACCCCTGGTGGGAAAGAGACTTTGATGACTCTGCTCTGAAACAAACAGGAGGGTAAAGGCTGGACCGTGAGAGCAGGGGTCAGCAAACTACAGCATTCGGGCCCAGGCCAGGCTGCCATCTGTTGTTGCAGATAAAGTTTTATTAGCACTGGGCCATGTCCTCGTTCATCGGCCTATTGTTCACACCTGCTTCTGTACTGCAATGCAGGGCTGAGGGCTGTGAAAGCCTGAAATACCACAGTGCCAAAAAAACGAACACACATTTTCAGTGCTGTTAGATCTAGGTAGTACTTTTCGAAGTTGAATTGAATTATGGTAGCAATGCGTAGTATGATGTTTGCCAAAAGATGGCATTAATCAAATGAATACTAGCATCACCATGTGACAGTCAGGACAGTCAAAAAGAATGGCAGAAGCACAGCTGTCATTCGAGGAGCACAAGACCACGTTGAAGTGGTATTTGAAATTCACAAACATTGTTTGAGTTCTCCTGACTTAACACCCCTTGACTTCTACCTATGGGGGACCCCAAAGGATGTGGTGTACCATAGGAAACGGGCTACACTGGCGGGTCTGTGGGAAGAAATTGAAATGGCACGTGCAGCGATACCAGTGGACACTGGTCAATGTTGCTCAAGCAGTAGTTCGCCGTCATCAGAGGTGTCTGGACAATTACTAGAGGTGCTCAAAGGTAACTACTTTGAGCACCTCTTGTAATTGCAGAAATCCAATGTGACTTGTATTCATCTTTTGTTATCAGTATATATTGAGTATTACAATTTTAATATAATTATTTCCTTTCTTAAAAGGTATATCAATTTTTTTGGCACCCTCTGTATTTACTGTCTGGCCTTTTACAGGAAAAAATTGCCAATTTTTGATATAAAGAGATGAACCCAGATCAAACAAAGACTCTACTTTTGAAACTAAGTCTGAATTAAAACTCAAAATAAGCGATGTGATCTTTGCAATTTTTTGGCAAGTAAATTAAAATGTAAATTGAAAAACTGACTTTTATATATTTTTCTAGAGATTACAAATGGCATCTTGATTCACATAAGACAGAAACCCTTTTATGTGGTAGCTTTCCACTGTACCAAAAACCAAACCAAACCACCTGCATGCTCACCTGACTCAGAAAAATGACTTAAATTCTCTGAACAGTTTTTACTTTACTTTGTGGTGCTACTGGGTGGAACGTTTCAGTTTGCCTTTCCCATGACTTGAGGCATTAAGACCTATATTTAAATTCTTTTGTAGATTACCTTGTTTCACTTGACATTCGTGTTAAACATGTTTATCCAATTAAAGAAGTCTCTAAACCAATATCTCACATTTATTTTTAAACTTATACTTTACTGTAACTTTTCTTATCAAAAGTACCCTCCATCTACTTTTATCCACAGGTATTTATCTCAGGTCTTAGCTCCATTTTTATTTTCCTCCTTCGATTTTTCTCTAGCCAACTTTTGTTCTGATAATCACATTAATTCATTTCAACTTGTGTATTGACCGTAACTTTCATTTCTAATTGGTTTCTATGTTTACTGCCAATTTTCTTAAATGCAACATTTCAATTCAAGAGTTACATCTCTGACTTTATTCTTGGCAGTTGATTACATATTATTAAGCCATTTTTGCAGGAGAAACCTTTCCAGACTTACATACTCTTAGAATGTACTGGGTTAAGACTTTTCCCCTATTTTTTTTACTTTGTTTGAAGAGAAAACGCATCAATAATGCTAATGGTAATCACATTCTTGACAGCCTAGAGCGTTATGGCCCCCAATTTTCTGGTCGGGTAAAGTCCATACCAGGGGTGTCCAACCTTTCGGCTTCCCTGGGCCACACTGGAAGAATTGTCTTGAGCCACACATAAAATATACTCACACGAACAATAGCTGATGAGCTTAAAAAAAAAAAAAAAAGTCACCAAAACCATCATAAAGTTTGAAGAACTTGTGTTGGGCCACATTCATGGCCGTCCTGGGCTACAGGTTGGACATTCCCAGGCTAGCTTGTAAATAGAAGATTGAGGACACACTCTGGTTTAACAGTTCAGGCTGTGTCCAGCTTTGCTCAGGACACCTCTACCCGATGACTTGTGCCCAGACTGTCCCCCTGTGGAGCTCACTCCCTTTCTATGGTTCCCCGCGAAATATAATTTTCTACTGGTAATTCCACTGGGTTCCTGGTTCCCTTACCTAACAAAACAAAACAAAAAGTAGGGCCACACCTGCTTCCAGCTGCAGACCCAGTGCTCAGCTCTGAGATGCTCAGAAAACTTAATTCAGGGCACCTGCCTCCATTTCTTGGTGACATTTCCTGGGCGTCTTAGTTCGACTTGCAGATTGTCACAGAGGCGCATCCTGGCTGGCTCTCTCAAGCTGGCTTGGTCTGCCTTCTTTTGGAAGCTAAGCCTTGGTTCTCCCAACTCTCATGGATTCCTCTTATGGGTGGGCATGTTGGGGGTTGTGGGGGTCTTCACAGCAACGTAGACTAAACAGTCAACTTGTTAGCTGCTCTACATTGCTCTTAATTTAGGTAACTCTCCTGTTGTCCAAGTCATCTTTTCATTAGATCATCACTGGAATACTGTTGCCATGTAATTTTTTTTTTTTAAATGTGGGTAGTTCCATGGCTGGGAATCGAACCCAGCCTGCAGCGTTGACAGCGCCAGCGCTGAAGCCTTAAGCCACTACACCACCAGGGAACTCCCATGTAATTATTTTATCTCAGGAAACATTTGTGTAGGAATCCGCAAGAGAGATGCTATTAGCACCCCTACCGCTGGCGCTGCGTTTTGAACACACTTTTCCTGTTGTTGAAAGGGTGCTGGCTTTGCTTGCAGTGCTTCTCCCACCACCAAACAGAGAAAGGAGGAAAAGCAGCCAATAGCACAAAAGCAAGCAAGAGAATGAAAAGTTCAGTTCCAAAGACACTTGCACCGCTTTGGGGATGGAATTGCTTTCATGATTCTGTTTGCGGTCTATATGAATGTAACTCTATAAGGAGGGCGCTCCAATGGGAGACCCAACGTTAAGAAGGTACATTCAGATTAGAGAAGCCAGTGGTTATAAACGTCTGGAGGCATGTTCTCTAGGAATTACCGACACAATTACAGATTTGCTACAACCAGACCCCCCGCCCCCGCCCATATGCAGATAGCACCCCAGCTGGGGAAGCTCAGGTACGGCTGCACAGATATAAGTGGGATTCTCCCATACAGGTGTACTTAAACGTACCCCAAAATCGAGTTTTAAATGGTTGGTTTTCTTTAAGAGACTAGTATCTACTTTTTGTACTGCACTATTTTAATTTTAAGCTTATTATACAATGGTAGCTTTTAAAAAGTAAAGTATTCTATTAAAGATAAGTTGGAGGTAAAAAACATTCATGGATGAGTACAATCTACATATAGGATAAAAACCACATTATCAAACTAATTACAATTCAGATGCAAATATCAGATATTCATACTTGGTGTCTCTGGACAACATTCCTGCCAGAGATTTCAAATTATCTCACAACAGCAACTACTGAAATTTCCTTATGTAGCCCTTTGGAATAGATTCCCTAAGGGACAGAACGAAACAAAACACACATTTGTGTAGCGTAACCAAGTTTGGAAATAGAGCTAAAGAACCAAAACATCGTGTCCAGATGTCTACCATGATACCTGCTATTTAACAGGCAGAGCTGCTCTGCCTTTAAGTGCATTTCCAGACTAAATGCACACATCTTTGGGGGCTCTGGTGCATACCCCCACAGCCGCTGCCTGGCTCTTCGCCTTTCCGCTAAGGTCGGTGCCAGGCGTCCCTCCCAGGCGGTCTGGAGCAGGGCCAGAGCGGGGTGTGAACGGGCCCTCCCGCAGGCCGGCCTCTTACCTAAACGCACTCAGCTTCCCCATGCTAAAACGGGCCGGATACCTGTCGGGCAGGGCTGTCGTGGAGCAAAGGGGTTTACAGGGGACAGTGGACAGCAAAGCCAAGGTGCTCGCTGAGGGTCGCACCTGCGGCGTGAACACGACCCCACGCACTTCCGCGATTAAGGGGGGAAGGATTCAGGGGGGAAGGATTCAGAGGGGAAGGATTCAGGGGAGAAGGATTCAGGGAAGAAGGATTCAGGGGGCGGGGCCCCGCCCCGGGGAGGCCCCAGCTCGGTCTGTGGTCTCTCCCCTCCCGCCAGACACCTTCGTTCCCCAACTTCGCACAGCAGGGCTGCCACCCTCCCAGAGAATCCTCGGGTCTCTCCTGTGTCCCACTCCCCGAAGGGAAACTGCAAATGTGCCATTTGGTGTAGCCCTGGCCATGGGGACAATCAGAGGCAACTCGAGGGGACAGCAACACTCAGCGAGGGACGGGACACAAAACTGCTCGCCTCTGCCCAGCAACACCCTCCAGAGACATCAGGCCGCCGTTTCCCGACCGGGACAGGCACACGGGAGCCTGTACTCCGACTGGGCGGAACCAGAGAGCCGGCTCCCTGCCCGCGTCTGACGCAGACTCCAAATGCTTCCAGAATTTTCTGAGCATCTGAACTTCACCATCCAGTCTCTCCCTGCTCCCTGGAAGCAGCGCATTCACGGGCGCACAGCAGGCCCAGCGGCTGCCCACCCGACCGGCACCGCGTGACCCCCACCGCCGATGCGCCTCCTGGTCCCCTCCAGGGGTCGGTCCCTTTGTGATACCTTTAACAGTTACACTCCTGCGATTTTCGTTCCATTCGGTGTCACGGGTCCCAGGGGCCACACAGTCACTTACAAAGAATGGTTATGGGGCTAGGAGAGAGGGGCCAGGCCCTGTAATTTGTCTGAAGCCCACCACATCCCCTTCGTGTTTAAGAAGGGGCTGGACTCTGTGGTTCTCATACTCGGCTGAAAAGCAGGGCTTGCAATCTGGTTTTAAACAACTGCAGCAGCAGGGAGAAACATAATACAAATGTGATATGTCAGATTAGTTCTTAATATCCTGACAACCTGAATTAGACGTGGATATTGCCAAGTGCTATGTGCCTAGAGTGAGTACAGATACAACCTGCGTGCCTCTTGTAGTTTCAGCTACATTTGTTTTGCTAGTTTTAAGCAATGGGATAATCAAGTCTGATACATTATTCCGGATTATTTCTTACTGAGAGGCTCTCACAGTCATCATCTCACGTGAAATAATGTCTAATTCACACACATTTACCTAAGACTTCACCACCAACCACTCTGAAAATCTAATGCTGACTAAATAATAAAAACAAAGTAATCAAATTTAAACTAGGACAATGATTACTTTCAATGAACAGTTTGGCCATTTTGATCACAATTCTAGCAAATACAGATCAATAAATGCAAAGTGACCAGAGCCACGTTTCCCTGGTGAGAACAGCTGGTGACCTGGAGAAGGGACGCAGACAGGCCACGCTCTGGTGAAACCGAAAGACGTCAGAGACAACGTGACCGTGACAGAACAGAACATGAAAACGCTTTGTAGAGCGTGAGAGACAGCAGACCGTTTTTAAACCTCACCTGAAATTACCGGCTTGAGGAGTCGTTCTATCCAGGACACTCATCTGTGAAACCTTCGTACTGAAGGCCCCGCTGGGCCAGCGCGAGGACAGCGGTGCCCGACCCGCCCTGTCCTCATGCCTGCAGTCACCAGGCTGACATGGCCAGGCCCAGCTGCTCCTCTGATTATCCTCTACCTTGTGACTGAAGGAACCCCGAAGGGAGTGGATTCTGGAGAATTCCAACGCCCGCTCAAAGCAGCCCGAGGGGCAGGAGAACGACTCCTCACGTTTATGCAACGCTCGTGGTTTCGAGGCAGTTAGCAACGAAACCCCGGCCTGTGCAAATGCCAGGCCGGAACTTCCTAGGCCCATTGCACATCTAAGCGCTTCCTCATCTGACATCTGTGTTCTGCAAATACAGGAGCATTCAGGTGCCAGCAAAGGGGCAGGGAAGGTGACGGGGGAGGAGGGATGTGCTGGCAGCTGCTCCAACCAAACAAGGCAGGAGGTGGCAGCGACAGTAACAAACAAAGGAGCCAAAGCAGAATGGGGGGCATGCTTACATACCTTCAACTTTCTCCTGTCCCCCATACTAGTGACAAAGACATTTTTTGTTGCCCTTTTCTTCATGCCATTGTCAAGAAGAGCAGGGGACAGATTTACGAAACTCATCACCCAGCCTCAGCCCTCGCAGTCAGAAGCTGGCCCTGGAGGTGCTGAACACCCCACAACCTCCCCAGACCCAGGGCCTCCACGACCTGCTCCTCGCCCAGCCACCAGGCCCACGGGGCAGCGTGTGCGTCCACACAGAGCTGAGACGGGAGAGGAAATTGCAAACCCACGTAGAACAGTTTCTCAGAACACAACTTTTTTAAAAAGTGAAAAGTGGCGACACGTGGGGCTGGGACCTTTCTAAAAGCTGAGCGAGCGTGTCCGTGAGGAATCGAAGGCCGAGAAGAGGCACTGAGAACCAAACCCATCCTCGTTTATCCAGCACGATCCAAGTTTGCATTTGACTACCATCTCAAAGTACACAAAATAATTCAAGAAAGCCCAGATGGCAATTTCAGGCCTCTCAACCAGAGCAGCCAGCACTGACAACGCCTTTGTGAAGGAGAGTTTAATGAACGAACGAACAAATCAGGGGGACTCTACGCCAACCCCATTCTTGGTAAATACAGGAGACTTTCCATTCTCCTGGACTCAAGCAACCGGCAAAATGCTGCCTGTTGCTTGGGATTTTGCCGTTTTTTTTTGACAGTACCAGTTGCTTGAGTTCTGGTTAACGGAGAGTCTCCTTACATTTATCTGGCATCTACCAGTGCCCATGACCGAGAGTCTACTGTATTAAAGATAAGAGAGATAACATTCATGGTGCCCAGATAGTGGCCAGCCAAAATCAGATTGTAATTGTGGTGGTTATTCCTTCAAAAGAACAGGAAAGCAGTGAGTAGTCACAAAGACAGCTCACTTGCTAATATGACAGTGACCAAGGTAAGTCATCACTCCCGGCACCCTCAGAAGAGAAACACAAATCACCCCCTGAACTGGGCGTATAAACCAAAATGTCCAACCTGTTGGCTTCCCGGGGCCACACTGGAAGAAGAATGGTCGTGGGCCACACATAGGATACACTCCCACCATCCATAGTTGGTGAGCTAAAAAGAAGTCACGAAAAAAATCTCATGTTTTAAGAATTTGGGTCGGGCCACATTCAAAGCCGTCCTGGGCCGCAGGCTGGACGTGCCTGACAGAAACCATCCCGCTGGCCATCAGAGAGCTGTTTATTTTACTAAAGCAACATCTATAATGTTTTGGTTTGAGATCAAATTTTAAATTCATGTCCTCACCCCCCCCCCCACCAATCGCATTTTTCACTAATTCCAGAAAATAAAACTTTTTAAAATGCTAACCCACCAGCACGTAATGCTGTGCTTGGTTTTCAACAATCTAGGGGTGTCTGATTCCCACCATCAACAGTGTCTCTTCAGGTCTCAAACTAATCATTTATGTACCATTTGGGGAGGGCTTGTTATTTATTTAACGCTGCTCAGTGTCTCTCAGCACATTAAAAAACAAACAACAAAACCTCATAAAGCATTAACAGCCAATCCCACCCAATTAGACTTCATGAAAACCAAGTTCAAAATGCCACCTGACTTGAACAAACACAGTGCTTTTCACACTGTGGGCACTTGGTAATTGATTCTGTAATGTCAATAATATTAAGATACAGGAGTGTGTCTAATCGAATGTTTATTCAGAATCAGAATTCTGAAACTAGAGTTCCCAGAGTCCTACGGGGGAAATCCGTGGGTAAGTGTCAAGGTTAGTGAACTCCTGGAATTCACGTTTACAAATGTATGTGGGCAATTTTCTGAGGGTCCACAGCTTTCAGCGTCCCAATTAGTCTGCTCTAAATAACTTCCTAGCCAGGAACGTAAAAGACCAGAGCGAATATGGAAATAAAGTATCTAACCATCCTCACCTCCATAAACCTTAGAAGTTTCAACCTCAATAACTGTCTGAAGGACAATAAGTGACCAATTCTACTTGGGTCTGCTGAAATCCGCCTTTCTTCTAAGCAGCTCCCTGAACTCGTGAGGAGAAAAGGCCGCGTCAAGCCAAAGACCCATGAGGCCACGTACTGGGGCCCAAAGCCCAGGGGAGGAGGAGGCGTCCCAGCGGCGCACAGGGCCGGAGGGAACGGAGGGCAGACCCGCCCCGGCGGCACCGAGGCAGAGGGCTGATGACTTCTCCAAGCGCAGAGGGACTTCTGGGTACGGCCTGCAGCAACACCCCACGTGTCCTCCCTCGGGGATGACCTGTGTGCAGGCGGCTTCCCGAGAACGCGCAGAGCCTGCGAGTGGGGTTGCCTGATGTCCGGGTTGAGTGTGAGAAACTCAGACCCCCTGCTTTCTCCTCCCAGCCCCAGCTTTGACCGTCCCAAGGAGCGGCTCCCTTCCCCCACCCACGCTGCAGGTAGCTGGCTGCCTGGTCTTGGAAGCAGCTCTTGGCCTGCCCTGGAGAGAACACCTCCCTCCTGAAGTGTCATCTCAGACAGGACAGGGTCGGGTCGGGGGGAATGCACAGCCCCTGCAGTGTCAGGGGACAAGGAAGAGAGGCAGCACCAGGAAGAGGCGGGGGGGGGGGGGCCTCAGTGCTGAGGTGCAGGGTCAAGGGGTCAGGTTCGGGCCCTGGCTGTCAGTCACTGTCCCCGCAGGGTGAGGAAGCAGGTGGCGTTGTCCCAGCAGCACCAGGGCTGCCCCCCAGCAGGTCCCTTCTACCTGCCGCCCGAGCCCACAGCCCGCCCCATGGTGAGTCCCACCGGCAGGGCGGCCTCTTGGTGACTTCCTCCTTTCTTCCTCTTCGTTTTGTGACTCTGAAGATGACTCCCAATAACAACTCTGTGTCTCTCTTCCCCCAGAACCGAGATAGAAAGGGAACGTCTGGAGGAGAACGGGAAAGCAGGGCCGAGCGGAAGGCAGGCAGGGAGGAGCGGTGAGTGGGAAGGACGGCGAGGGGACACAGGCCAGACTGAGCCGTTCCCCAGGGGCAGCGGGCAGGGCGGGAGGGCGCGGTGAGCTCACTGTGGGCGCAGCTTCCCGGGGAGCGGGGAGCCCCGACCCCCCCGCCCCGCCGAGCGCAGCAGGGGGCGGAGGGCCGTGCGGGCCCCGTGCTTCCCAGAGCCCAGACCGTGCAGCCGGCCCTCCAGAGCGGTTCCGAGGGCTCCGCGCCCTGCGCCACCCCAGCACCCCATATTAGCACCGAGCACAGGCCGGTGCTGCGCCCTGGCCAAGTGTCAGTCAGCGTCCCGGGGTCTGAGCCTGAAAGGCCACCCTGGCCAAGGCACGAACAGCCGGGCGCTCATCAGGCCACAGGCTGTGATGGCCGTTTCTGGGTCCCGGGGCCCCCGTGAGCCCACAGCCCCCGCCACCAAGGGCCGCAGCCCGGCTTCCACTTCTCAGTTCGCTGCTTCTGACCAGAAACACACCTGGCCTGGCCTGAAGCCCCCGGCCCCCACGTTCACGGCGGGGCGGCGGGGGAAGGAGGTGGAGGGAGTCCAACAGTTCTGTCAGCTCCACTGTGCCGTCTGCCCGCTGGACACGCTCTCCTTCCCACACTGCTCGGGGGCTGGCCTTTGCGTTCTCGGGGGGCGCCTCCGTTCTCAGTGCCCCCCAACCCTGCCAGCCCGCTGCTCCCACCCACGGCTGGCCCTCCCCACCCCCCACGAGGGGACTCGGCTTTCTCGCTCTCTCGTTGGGTGACACTGGGGACATCTCTAAGCTGCTGAAGAGTGTGTGCATATGATCCTGGCAGGGGGACGGGCTCCTCCCTGCTTCCTGTCCCATCAGGCCCAGAGCTGGCAGCTCCCCACACATCAGCCCTAAACATCAAGGACAGACCAGGAAGGACAGGGACTGATGCCCAGAAGCTAGGAAAACAGGAAATAAAAAAAATAAAAAAGAAATCCAACCGACCACAAAGAGATCAAATGGCCTTTCAGATGCCAATGGAAACGAAGCCGTGGCTTCATCCACCAAGTCCCTCCAAAGGGAAGTGCGGCGCTAGAAAAGGAGAAGGCATTTGAGAGCAGGTGGGAAACTCAGCCCAGCTCTCGTGCAGCCTGTGTCCTGGGCGCCTCTCTAAGCCCTGACGTGACGTCTCTCTTCCAGAAAGTGCAAAGTTTGTGAGACCTGGCGGAGTCGCTCAGGCCTCCGAGGGACCTCAGTCATCACAGCCCACTCCTGCTGAAGACGAGGGCACATCTGACACATACTACCTTTATTTAGTCAATCTGAAGTGATCCTTTACACAAGGTCATCGATTCACAACACAGGACACGAGAAAAATAAGCTAAAACCTGGGCCGGCTTTGTCTGCATGCAGATGACAAAGAGCTAAGAAGACTCAGTTGTCAGGGTCCTTGGTTTCCAATTTGTTTTCATCTCATGGGACAGCTCAGCAGGCTCTGATCACTGGCATCACCTCGAGACAGGCAGGCAGCTGACACGGTTATGTCAGACAGTAGGTGAGTAGAAGAAAAAGCACTCAAAAACGTACGTGTGTGTGTGAACAAGACATCAGGAAAGGAAAACCTCTTCCTAATAAACGCTCAAATTTGTGGTTCTAGTTGTAGCTGACCCACTGAACAGTGTGGGGTTGGTGGTATTGTTATTTCTACTTACAGATTAGGACACAGAGGCTTAGAAAGGTTGGGTAGCTTCTCCCCAGGTCAAACAGTGTGAAAGCCAGGTGAACCAGGTTATAGGCTCAGGTTTCCACCCATCGGGTCAAGAGTTCCTTCCGTTATACCAACGCCTACAAGAAACGGCTACCTGGATTTAAATCATTATGAAGGGTGACTGTCTCACTGCTGGAGAGCATTAGATCCCAAGTCATCTTGCAGGGACAATATGTGTGCTTTGAAGGTGCTCTCTCTGTTCATTCAGATAAGGATTTTGTCAGATAGCATGCATTTAGAAATAGGTATTAGTTTTCTTTTAATCATAATTACAGCAATCTATTGAATAGCAGCCCCGTGGAAAGGCTGCTCCTTCTAAATAAATTATATTTAAGCTTGACGTTTTAACAAACACATCTTACAACCAAAGAAGTCTTGAAATACTGCAGGAGACTCAAAGAATGGTAAGAAAGACGTATACTTTGAGAATGGTGGAAAATAAATCCTGTAGCCCACTAATCTTTTCCTTTCACTTTAGCTTCTTAGCTATGTGAGCTCTTAAAAGCAATTCATGTGAAGGATTCAAAAGGTTAAGCTAAGTGGGTGAGCAGGCATTAACAGTAAATGCAAGCTAGTTCATGCTTTGTACTAACACCTAACCATTAGTGCATGTTCCTTTATCATACCTTGAACAAAGAAACAAGACAAAATATATCTTAAACACAGTTCAGTTGCAAAGAGCACAACACACAGTTGTCGCGCTGTACAGCTCCCAATTCTCAATGTTCTCTGTTCTATCCACACAACGCCTACAAACTGTAAAAATAATCACGGCCAAAGCTACACTAGGTGATTGCATAAAATTCTTCTAAAAGGCTGAAAAAGATTTAATCAGGCATAAATAAAGGAAAAACCCTGCTTACCTTGTAGAAAACGTGCTTCCACTTCTGTGGATTTTTCTTTTTTTAATAGCATTAAGCGCAATACAAGTGCATGCTATGCTCCAAGGAAATTTTACAAAGCATGAGATTATTTACTGTCTTCAAATGACTCCGCTTTCTTTCCAAATGTATTTTACAGACTCAACACTTGAGATTTCCCTAGGACTTTCTGCTGTCTTTACAATTCAAAAGCACCAAACTGTCTCAGAGATCCATTTGAAGACCTGTGCAACCTTGGAATGAGAAAGGAAAAGTTGGCAGTGCCACAGCATAACCAATATCCAAAGGAAATTCCCTTCCCCTTAGCTGGAAAGAGTGCTGACAGATCAATGCCAGGACTCCTTCTAGAAAGAAAGGCGTTATCTTCTCAGCTGCACAACAGTCTTCATAGACATTTTAGAGCAAAATCGACTTTCAGGACAGAGAAGGGAAAAGCATGCAAGTATGCCCACATGGGGACTAGAACCTGCCCCCCTCAGAATCAAAGCCCTTGTTTACTTACGTGCTGAACATAAACAGGGCAAGTTCAAAGACACCTGCTCCCTCGGGGAGATACGATCGATCGCATCTACAGTCGGCTGGTGGGAAACGAGTGAGACACACGTTCTCTCTCACTCTCATCCCCAGGCAATGAAAAAAAAACCCCAACTGTTCTTCCAAGTCACATTCACAAGGACGTCCTAGCGCCACCACGCGCTTCAGGCAGCCTGGGGGCTGGGGAGTGCCTGCCTCCTTCCTCTGGATTTCCACCCCATGCCGGGAGCCTACCTGCTCTGGAGGGAACAGCAGGGTAGAGCCCACTCAGAGGTGACAGAACCCATAAGGGTCACATCTCCAGAGCCGGTTCAGGAAACTAAAAACAGAATGCAAGCAGCATTTCTGTGGGGACTACTTAACACACCTCAAGTTCCCAAAACAAACCAGGAACTCTTTGAACCCCCTCACCCAAAGAGCAACTGTTTATTCCTTTCAAGCTGCAAACCCTTACGACAGTACAGGCTAATTGCTAACAATACCGAAAAAGAAGAAAAGAAATTCCTCCCCCCAGAGGAGAGGTTGACAGGGGCACACAGAGAGCTGTGACAGTAATAGGCACCCTTGAAGGGAAGGAAGCCAATCCATTACGAACCATTTGCAGAAATTGCAGGGTTGTCAAAAGCACTGGTTACAGCTGTGCTTTATCAAAGCCAGGCCACATTTGATTTTCAAGGGAAATCATTCCCTATTCTGAATCTAGAATATTATTAGTAAAATACTCCAAACAGCCAAAGTTCAAGCAGGGTCTAATCTGAAAAGAAGTTAATGACCCTGGAGGAGGCTGATGGGTCAGACCGGGCAGCCTTAGAAACAGAGGGAGGTCTCTCCGCAGAGGGACCGTGTCCCGTGGGGCGTCATGGGACAACATCTGCTGGGCACACATCGTCACACTCCAGCATCACCACTGGGAGCACAGAAAAGATCACTTTTCGATATAACCTGATGTTCCCGGGAGGCTAAGAAGTAACGATACAGAACATAATTTTTAATGCTTAAATTAAGAATATTCTTTTCACTAAGGTCCACACAATTATTACTTTTGATGGTCACTGATTCTTTTTTTCCCTAAGGAACAAAGAACAAGTGAACTGAGTAACTGCTAGGCATTTCGTTAGGATTTTTACTTTATGTACTGAAATCCCTAATCAGATAGGTATCCCCAGAGTGGGAAAAGGTAGGGAAATCAACAGCAAATGTTGAATATGCTGATAGTCTTCCGATGTGTTTCTACGCTTGGTATTTATTGGCTTTCTGCTTGAACCGTTTTAACAAAGAAAATTGCAATTCAGACCCAGGTTCAAGGTGAACCGCCGCTTTCCCTCTAAATTTCTAACTGAAGCTCCAATGTTCATTCTGCAAATGCTCCATTTAATTACAATCGGCAGCGCTAAATGAAATAATTGGAAGTAACCTTAACACGGTAATGTTTTTCCTTTCCAATTTCCTGAATCTTCAAATAAAACCTGGAGAAGAATGTCATTCCTCCTTAAGACCGTTAATGTGTAACTTAAACCGATTATAACAGAGGAAATCGGTATCCCTCACGGTGCTACGTGATTGCCCCAAGGTGCCCCACTGCGCTGCGCCCGCTCGCCTCAGACAGCCTAGCTTCCTGAGTGTTTCAGAAGTATTTCCTTTTTGTAAAAATAAAATTAAGACAAAGCAATCAAAACACATCTATTTGATGCTCCAGGAGCTACTCTTTAAAAACAAAACAAAACAGATGAATACTAGCTACAATCTTGGAGTCCCAAAAGGAAATAACCTACCCGAGATAGAACAGGGTGCTAAGACGGAAAACGCTGAGGATTCTGGTTTAGTATAAGAAACTGCGTCCTAAGGGCATAATGAGACCAGTGAAGGCCACTGAGCAGTTGCTCTGTACGAGGATCAGCGAGGAGGGAAGGGAACCTTTGGAGGCGGTGGACAGGGGCCAGGCAGGACCGTGAGAGGTAACCAAGGGAAAGGCTGACAGAGGGCAGCCAGGTGCCAGGGGTGGCCAGGGCGTACTGGGAAGCTGGCAGGCGCTAACCCGCTCCACCCTTCTCGCAGTGCACGACACCAGTCACTCGAGGGCACACACACAGCCACTCACCAAGGGTCTGGCTCACCGTGTAGTAGTCCGAACCCAACCGAGGTGTGGTCCTGCGGTTTTACTTAAATACATGACATGGCATGCATGTCTTTCATTATTTTGTGTTTAAGCCAAAAGCAAGAGATATAGCAGAGTCATACTTTCAAAATCAGTTAAAACGGGGCTGTGCACTAAAACGGATGTCCATCAGCCCGTTTCTGAAAAGACAGCTAAGAAGCGTGGAGACTGCAAGAAAGTGGCACGTGAGGAGCAGCGGTGAGGGTGTGGAGGGACCGAACTCCCCGCCGCGGGTGGGCCTGCAGAACGCGTGGCGTGGGGTTACCAGATGACCCAGCCATGCCACTTCCAGATGCATCCCCCCAAAAAAACCGAAAATAAGCACCCAAACAGATATTTGCAGGGTGATGCTCACTGCAGCTTTACTCCCAAGAGCCCAGGGGTGGGAGCACCCCAGATGTCCATCAACAGACGAAGAGATAAACAAGTGCGCTTTACGCATACGATGGAGCACTCCTCAGCCATCGGAAAGAGTGACCTTCTGACACAGGTTACAACACGGGTGAACCTTGAAAACGTTCTGTAGGAGAAATCAGCCAGAAACAAAAGGACAGCTATTGGAGGATCACTGTCACGTGACGAGGCAAATCAGACAGGAAATATAACGGAGGTTACCAGGGGGCTGGAAGGCTGGAGTGAATGTGGGGTGACCATCTGTCATGAAGAAAAAGTTCTGGAGATGGACAGTGGGTAATGGTTGCCCGAAATTCTTTCTCCCCACCTCAGGCAGAGGTGGAGATGCACGCTTCTTGCCTGCTGGGTCTGCCTGAGGTTTGGGATAGCCTCTTACCCTGAACGTCTGCTCCATTTTCTCCCTGTGGGAGACCTGGTCCAGCGTGCCATCCGTCTGACTCCTTTTCAGCCCAGTTGTGATGTCAGGGACGTTGCTGAAATCTGCATGAAAAGCGACAGAAACACATGTGGGTTTGGCCATCTGCAGAGACTCATAAGGATGGGTGTAAAGGCTCAGGTCGAGAAAGAGCACGAATTAAAAACACAACGGAAGGCAGGAGGGAGTGGTCCTTAATGACACCGAAGTGACAACAGGCACTTGGCTGGGCTCTGGCTAACTGAAGAAGCCTGTTTTGATTCAGGGTGACCAATGACCAATCAAAACAATGACTTACATGCCTTGTCACTCTTGTCATTGCTATGCAAACTATACTTCACTAAACTTTGATTTTAAATAATTTATTTGAACCAAGAATCAAATAGCAGTGTCTATTGTTGGTACCTCCCTATTTTTGGCTAAGTGAGGGCAAAATCACCAGGGACATCTTGGAAAAGCAATGATGTCATATCACAGATCCTTATCACAACCACCACTTGCTCGTGTGCAAGCACAATTCCTCTTTTTCTGGCATCGGCCACGATTTCATCCTACATTGGAAGTCCCAAGAGAAACAGCAAACCTTTGTTAACTTCCAGAGTAAAAGTTAAGAAATTATCTAAAAGGTAAGGGGACACATGGTCTTCCAACCTAAAACTATACACGCGTGCCATCGCAACAATTCTTTCCAGTGGTTCTCAAACTAACAGATTCGAGAAAGCCAGAAAGACGAGCTGCTATAAAATACAACATGGGCTTTCATTCTCATTATTGCATTTGGTAGAGACTGTCCCCTCAACTAGGGGAAACCAGATGTGTTAGGATCCCACTTAGCTACGACCAGAAGTCATCGATCTCACTGAGATGATCTCGGCCTAAGAGGCATGCGTAGACATTGACAAAGTCTCCAGCACGATGGAGCAATGACAAAGTCTCCAGCACGATGGAGCAAGGGCAGTGGCCTCTAGGAGACCTTTAGAAGCTGGAGGAGCCCCAGGAGGTTGAGGAAACTCAGGGATAGAAATGCTGGTCCGTGATATATGCTGACATCACCGATCTCTACTCAGGCACTCGCTTTTAAGAGAGGAACTAAGGAGAACATCTTAATGGTACACAGCAGGCACGTCCAACCTGCAGCCCAGGGTGGCTTTGAATGCAGCCTAGCACAAATTCTTAAAACATTATGAGTTTTGTTTTGTTTTGTTTTTAGCTCATCAGCTATCGTTAGTGTTGGTGTATTTCATGTGTGGCCTGAGACAATTCTTCCAGTATGGTCCAGGGAAGCCAAAAGGTGGGTGCCTCTGGTCTACAGAACTCTGGAGCTTCAATTTTTTCTTCCTTTGTGTTCTTTCAACACCCTCACCCCACCCAGAAAGGGACCACATAGTCCATATCACATGTCATTGTGTAAGTTAGCCTGATAAGGCAGTGCTGGTCATAAAAGCATTAGCCACCCCTGGCAAATTCTGGGGAGCAGTGACAGATGGGGATACTGGCCTCACTCCTCCCAGGTCCCTACCACCCCACAGAGGCAGTGCACTCGCCAACAGACAGACCGTCATGGAAAGCCAAATTAGACCCCAAACACAAAGTGACTTACCTTTGTTCCTCCATCATTGCTCCTTAAACAAAGGCTGTTGCGTGTGCCTTTGTTTAGGGGATACCAGACGACAGGCTTCACAGAAGAAAACAGCCCACACCCCTACGGTGCAGCACAGGCACGCCCGCCCCTCCCTCCCTCCCTCCCTCCCTCCCTCCCTCCCACACACACTGGGTGGGCGCTGGCTGTTCTCCAGGCGCTGTCCTAGGTGCGGGGGATACAAAACGCATGAGACAGGAGCCCTGCTCTCAAGGTGTTTCCAGTCAGGAGGCTGGTGACTGGGGAGGAAGGGACAGACACACGAGTACAACCAAGTGTCACCGAGGATGTGAGAAAAGTCCACACAGGGCTGAGTGGGGACTCTCAGGAAGGAGGTTAATTGTCCTTGGGACCCTAAAAGCCTTCATAGCAAAGGAGACACTTGAGCGCATTCTTTACACCCGAGGAGTATTTATCTGCTGTGAAAGCTGAAGATGACCAGGCAGGGTGCGCAGTGGGGACAGGGCATTCCAGACATGGGAGGCAGATGTGCAGGCGAATCGCAGGCAGGAGCCAGCAGGGTCTGGGGACTTGCTGAGTGTGGCTGCAGCAGCAAGAGTGGGCCGGGAGGGAAGGGTACTCCAGGATGCAGGAACCAACAGAGGGTGAGACCTTG
This sequence comes from Lyroderma lyra, assembly GCA_004026885.1. Classification (NCBI taxonomy): domain Eukaryota; kingdom Metazoa; phylum Chordata; class Mammalia; order Chiroptera; family Megadermatidae; genus Lyroderma; species Lyroderma lyra. The sequence continues at coordinate 256,609 of PVJL010001404.1, forward strand.
GCAAAAAATAAGTCACGAAGTCACAGCAACACCGAAGGGATGAGGCGGGAGGACCCTGAAGAACAGAGTAGAGTAACAGCAAAGAAGTAGAGTGAAGGCAGGGACTCTGAGCGGGGAGATGCCACAGATCCTCTCTTTTCCACCTGTGTCACATGAAGAAATGCAGAAGAAAGGTAGGAAGGCAGATGCTTGGCTTTGATGCCTTAGGTGACAGAGGAGACGGGCACTAGGGAAGGACAGGGGTGGGAGTCACAAGCTTAGCCTTGGCAATGCTGAGTCTGAGAAGCATCCGATGGGAGATGCCCAGGGGTCAGGCAGCCCAGAAATGGACTGCTTAGGGACATGGATTTGGAGTTGTCACAATATACCTGGCATTGAAGCCAGGGGGACTGATGGTGCCCCCGAGGGAGAATACACAGAGTGAAACAGGAAAGGACAGGAAGAGGACCCCAAAATCACCACCCACAGTGTGCTGGGCAGCAGGGGCCTTCAGAGGAGGCCCCTCTCTCTTCATAGACAAGACAATCAAGGCAGAGCAATGCCACAGAGGCCACTTAATGCAAAGTACATCACCTAGGTGACCATCGGATTTGCATTGTTGCTGCCTGTACCTTGTGAATAAAGAGCTCGGGTAGTTCCAAAGAGTTTATGGAGCCCAGGAAACATGACGCACGATCGATGCGGTGACTCACGGCGGAGATTTCCAGCACCTGCTACGCGGCAGGTGCCATGTGCTTCCTGAGTCATCTATTCCATACATTCACAAAACTTTGGAACTTAAGTGCTGAAAGCCTCCCAAACCATGTTGCATCTCTTACAAAAGGAAAACGTGTACCTGGTAATGGAACACCTGAAGTCCTTCCCACAGAACCCTGCCCACCCAGGACAGAAGGCTCAGGACACATCGGCGAGGGTCCCCCACGGCCTCTGGTGCCCCTTAACTAAGAGGCCTTGTGTGCGGCTTGGATCCTGTCAGAGGTACGAGCATGGACAGGAGGGGTCACAGGAACCAACTCGCAGTGAGGCTGGTGGCCCCGCGAAAAGGCAGGCTGGATGGTTCCAGAGCCCTGCCAAGCTGGGACATCTCAGAGCCACCGCTCAAAGTGCACAGGGGCTGGAGGGCACTGACTCATCTCCCACCCTGCCAGCACCACCCCATCACTGGAGCTGGAGGTGGAGCGGTCGCCAAGCCTGATAGGGTGCCAGGTGGGGACCCCAGGTCCTGGAGCCCCCAATTCCACCAGGACCTGTATACCCAGGACAGACAGCGTGCCCTCAGCATTGTTTCCTAGAGGAGAAACGAGAACAAAGTGGGTTCGGGGCAAACAGCAGAACGCTTCAAAGAAGGCGGAGGCCTCGAACGTGTACAGCCCGGCTCCGGCTCCGCCCTCCTCGGCGCGTCAATGCATCCTCCCACCCCTGGGGGCGCCATCGCTGGGACGTGTGGCAGGGCGCTCTAGCCCTGCCAGGGCACAAGCAGCACGTGCGTGCTGCCCACCCCGAGCTCACTCCACTACGGGGCAGGTGCTCAGGTGGGCTGCAGAGGGTCTGCTGCCAACGTGACTGTAAATAACGCAAGAAACACAAAGTCAAGTCCACACACCTACTTACGGCTAGCCCTTCCCACCTTACTCCTGTGGAAATGAACAATTTGGGGGGAGGTGCACAATCTGCAACGCCCGGCATGTCCGGTGGCCACCCGGAGCTTCGGCGCGGCAGCTGAGTGAGCAGGGCTGCTCCATTCCCCCACCGGGACAGGCTCACGTGGTTATTTAGTCCCTTGTCCCGTGGGTGGTCCCGGCACCAGGTAAGACGTCAGGGGCCACCCACAAAGCCAGGCTCAGAGCGCCTTCTCCCTTGACCAATGAACGTGATTTGGAGAGTGACGGCGGACCCGGAAGATGACTGGCTGCTTCCCGCTCTCCTGCGTGCCCCACGGCTCCTTACAGACACCGAGGGAAGCATGAGGCTTCAGGGGACGCGGTGTCTTCCGGTCCTGTGCGTCAGTACAGACCCCACGAGTGCCACCATCAGCCAGGCAGCTTGCAACCCCCAGTCCTTTACATTCAAAGGGCAAAACCTGCGCAATATCGACTTAGAAATAGAAACATCAGGAGATGCTAAAGTGAAGGTCGCTCGCCCACACAGCTCATAATGTGAATTCGAAGCTTACGTTGCCAGCACTTCCGAATCCTGTCTCGCCCAGTGAGTGTGCGGGCTGCCGGGCTCTGCCATGCATCGCCACACACACCCCACCGTGTGGCACATGGGGCCCCAGGCTACCATGGTGCTGGCCGTGATATGTGCAAGGGGCAACTCTCTGGAAATGCGTGGCACTGGGAAGCCTGGGGGAGGGCTTGGGCACATGGTGGTGACCTGCCAGTCTCTCGCTGGCTCTGTACCCCTCAGGAGCCTCACTCTGCCCACCGGACCACCGCGATGTTTGGCTCCTCCAGCTGATGCCATCCCATAACCGCAGGCTTGCTGGCTGCCTCGTCACTCAACCAGGTCGCCAGGTGAGCAGCAACAAGTTCTCCTCAGTTCCCAGATGCCACCCAGGTGGTTGCTACCAGACCCTGGGGACACCAGGCACCTGAGAGCTGACCTCCAGAGGACACACAACTGGTTCTTAGGAAGGAGGGATCCAGGACCCTGACCCAAAAAGTCACTATAAGAGGAACTGAGTCAAAATGACATCATCAGTCCCCAAAGTGAAACATAAGAAACTGAAATGAGAAAAGATCTGTCTTCCCCTATTTGGTAACTATGACTTATTTTGAGAAATTAATGATGGTGGTTCATAGCCTTAGGAAAAGCTCTGCTCAGTTTGTGGGGTGGAGAGCTACCTGAAGTGGACAGAAAGGACAGGCGATGAGGATGGCGGTCATTTTTAAGCCATGCTCATGCTTCCTGGCATGCACTGTGGTACATGGATTGCCCCTGCTGTCAGATCCAAAGCCCCCTTTGTAATATTATATGCATTTACTATCCTGAAATAAAACTCACTCTTAATATAATCTACCTCCAGACATAATTTCACAAAAAGCAGCATGAGCCAACCAGGAGAGAAATCATTTGTAGTTTACAACAGTCTGTTCCAGTATGGAAATGCTTGAGCACAACCACTCCAAAAGCTTGTCCAACATCTGCATCACAGAGAGCTGTGGCCAATGGCTCAGCTTTGTCACAGACCGGTATCACTGGGTCCTGGTGGAGATTCACATGCACACATTCTCCCAAAATGACTAAAATGCTCAACAAAGTTCTGAACAAAACAGGGCAAACTTCCTTTGATTTATTGGGTTGTTGCATTCCTACAAGGGTCAAAGGACCCGATCGCGGTGGGGGGAAATGCTTAGTGTTTATATTTGTAAATGGCTCAGATAAACACACACACATTTTTCACCTGAATGTCCAGGAGGACAATTCTGCAGTGTGAGGGGCTTTGCTTGAGCAGGTAGGATACCCAATAACCCCCAACCCCTAAATGCCACTTGCCCCCAATTCGTTATGAAAACCAAAAACAGCCCCATAAACATCCAAATTATCACTGGTGAGTAGTGGCCCCTCTCTGAGAGCCATCTCTGCCTCTCTTGGTGGCCAGGATGTCCACTGTACCGCTGGGAGGGTCAGTGACATCAGAGGATGCAAATGCACTGAGAAGCACACGGGCAGGCCGAGAGCAAAGCCACCCTTCGCCCCCTCACTTCCGGAAGAAAGATGAAATACACTCGCTGGAGCACTTACTGAAACGCAGGCAGATACACAGGGCAGCACGTTGAACTGAGACTGTTATCTCAGGCTCTGCTGCAGCTGATTAAATCATTAACCCTTAAACTCCCTCTGAGGTGAAAACTACAGAAATCTATGAAGACTGAAAAAATAATCTAGAAAATGGTATCAAAGAAGTTAACAGTAAATAACATATGGTTGAATTGAGTTTTCAACCACATAATCCCATGACATTAGTTGTACATGTTTGCTATTTAACTGTTTTACATCTACTTACATTCAGGTGACAGTTTGTATGAATTATGTTCTTAATCTACGCCATTTATTCAATTTTTTTTCTGTTCAGTTTCTCAGAATGTTCATTATATAATTTCATAAATGAAATGCCTGTAGAGAACCAGTAAATCTTAAATCTGAAAAGAAACTTAAAAGCTATCCAATTCAATTCCTTCACCTAGCTATCATTTGTTTAACAAAAAACCAACATGAATGCAATTTTTGAAAAAAGGTGAAGATCTTGTTAAATCCAAGCTGCCCATGAAAATATTCAGCATTTTGTGAATACAAAATTATAATATTTTTAGTTCTCCAAGCTGCACTCACTATTATAAAATCCTGTGTTAATGCTCATGATATAAAGTTTATCATAATGCCAGGAGTACACCGAGCATTGAGTTCCCTTGCACAGAAAAGCTTCAACTCTCCCAATTTTTTAATTTAAATTTGCAAAGTATGTGTAACAATGATTCTTTGTAATTAACTCAGATTTCCCTAAATTTGTCTCATGCTTTCACTTAAAATACAGTGGTTTGTGACATCTTTCACTAATCACATCTGCTGTGTTCTGTCATCCAGGCAAATATTACTCTTCATCGGTCAGTGCAACAGAATGAAAATAAAGCCAATTAAATGGAATAACAGAAATAACAGATGGACTCTTCGGTGAGAGAAAAAAATCTAACTTTGTGTTGGCCACATTCGCAGGCTCGTCCTGTCCAAAACTGCGCCTTTCCCGGAGAGACCACCGTTAATACTACGTCTTCGGAGACAGACAAAAATTAACCAGCTTTGCTGAAGCTCTCTGGGACTCTACCTTTCTTTATTGTTATTATTCTTGTGTCAAGGAAATTCAAGGCAGCAGTTTGAATGTCATTGTTAAGCTTACAGAGAAGTCAGTTCTATCACGGCATAAACAGCACGCCAACAACAATTCCATAAACGCTCCAAGCCCTCGAAACCTGAGGTCGCAGCCAGTGGCTGACGCTCTCGACAGTGTAAGATGTCTGGCGATTACAGAGAGAAGCAAACCCCGGTCAGAACGGTTAGACGACCGGGATCCGGCGCATGTTTTCAGGGTAGGGATGTGCTGCAGGCCACCTCCGAGCTCACCGCAGCCTTTTCCTAGAGGAAGGGACCCGAGGCAGCGAGCGCTTAGCCTGCAGAAGGAAGGTGACGGGCCTCCCCTGGGACCTCAGCAGGGTTCCTGACGAGAACACAAGGTCAATGGCAAAAGGGGTCTTCAGCCAAGGTTTCAGTTCTACAATCAGAAATGGCCACCAAAGCCAGGAGGACCGGCCAGCTGCCTCCTAGGGACACGTAACAGACACCACTGTATTTCGGACACTTAAAGAATGTTAATAAAGTAGGATTTACGTTCAAGTCCCCTGCAAACTACTCATTTGGAATTCTATTCAAAGACCCCGAGAAGAAGCCTAAGGAAAACGTGCACACAAGATGCCCTTAGGGGGTGCGCTGTGTGGAAGAAGGGAAACGTGTCAACGCCTGCTTTCAGGAAGTGCTTTGTTCTGTGGGACGCAGGAGGGTAGAACAGAAGAGTACTCAGCCACAGAGAGGAACGAGGTACGGATTCGCGCCGCAACACTGAACCCCGAACACAATACGCTAAACGAAAGCCTCTGTCCTATCTTCCATGGACACGTATGAACTACCCAGACCAGGCATGGCCACACGACAGGGAACTGACTAGTGGCTATCAGGGGCTGGGGGCTTGGAGGCTCACAAGTGACTGCTCATGAGCACGGGTTTTCTTTTTGAGAGGAATAAAATTGTCTGGAATTAGTGGTGCTGGTTGCACAACTTAATGAATATACTAAAACCCACTGAACTGTACACTTTAAAGATGAATTTAATGGCATATGAATTATACTCAGTTGTTGTTTTTTTTTTTTTAAAGAATGTCAGCACAGATTATATAGGAGAGAAATTAGAGTAAAACTCTACCACAATTGGGTTCCAAAGAACCAAATCACACAATATATGGTCACAGCATTGCAAGGTTAGTGAAAATCTATGTGAATGATCAAAAAAGGCACAAGAATAATGACAGCAAAACGATTCCTACACAATGGAGCTCCCCCTGAACTGAGAAAGCCCCAGGTGATCCCCAGGCCTCAGTTCCCCATCAGCACTCAGCCCCCCAGAGAAGAACCCAGACAAGGCAAGGGCCCTCGGCCGGCACCCCTCCAGGCACATCTGAATCCATTCCACTACAGGCCACATTATCACTGGTTTTTACTCTAGGTGTGCGGATGAAGAAATCTTTACAAGGAAAAACTGGGGTTAAAATCCAGACATTTTTCTCTACACGGAGGGCAAAAGAAGCCAACACAAGTTCTCGCCCGATCTGACGTGTACCATGACCCTGTCCAAGTTACTAGCAACTTAATGTGTCTCTGTGCCTTGATTTACCCAGCTGTGAAAGTCAAACGATAATAACATGTCTCTGCTCCATCAGGGTGATGTCAGGGATAATTAATGCTCTGAAGGTTCCTGGATCTGTACATTTGAGACAGCCTGCTATTATTACGAAGCCTTAACGAACTCTTTCTCTAGGGCAGTCAAGACCTAATTCTATTTAGAGTGGTAAAAAATGGAAAGCTTAATCTAATTTTTTTTTCACTTCACAAACTTTTGTAAGAAATGCACATTCCTATAGCCATTTAAATTGTTGCTTTAATCATATTAAATAATTGAATTAGAGAAAGAGAGAGAGAAGAGCTAAACTGTTCTGTCGAATCCTTCGTTTTAAGAGTAGAGAAAATAGGAATTCAAGGAACCCACCCAAGGTCAAGCAGAGGGCTGGAGCTAGAATCCAGGCCCCCCTACTCCAGACCTGCAGATGTTTATAAATGTCACAGATCCCAAATTAAACTTAACACATATTTCACATCAGCACCGACGTACAGGTGAAGTCACTGTCCCTTCTTAGTTGTGGTTTTGGTTTATCGGCCACACAAAATAACTGTCTGCCTAGAAGACCGAGGCCACCCCAGAGTCCCCTACACCGGTGTGCCAGCCACAGCACGATCCCCTTGCAATCAGAGCTACAGAGAAGGGACCTGAGATGCACCAAGGACTTGTTTCACCTCCAGCCCCACTCTTAGCAATGCCACCTCAACCTCACATTAAGTAGCCTTAGTAGCCTTCCTTCCAGTCCATAGATACCTGAGTGAAATGCCCGCTACCCACCAAGAATCACATTAGCTGCTACATCTTAATACGTCTCTGTGTTCCTCACCATCCCCGTTTTTCAAGGGGTTTTCAATCTAGTAGGCTAAGGACAAACACACAAAGTAAAATAACTCTTAACTTCTCTATCAGCAGTTGACAAAACGTTTTCAAAGTTCAAAGGAGGAAGGTCCCACGATCCCTCTCCAAGGTGACATGTGGGCAGCCCCTACGTCTTACAGAAGACAGTTCTAAAAGAGAGGCACAAAAAATGTATGTATAGGTTCTAGAAGACATCCATCCCCAGGGATCGGAACAAATTATAGAATTTCTACTTACACCCCACCTTTGAAATACCTGATAACCAAAACGGGACCCGCAGGGTGTAGGAGTAAATAACTAGCGTGGGAAAGGGGACGCAGACAAGTTGAGAACGGCATGCCCTTCTGTTTAGAAGCTCCTGTGAGCACCTGCCGCCGTGGGAACTCCAGATCCCGCAGGGAGCCTGCTGGGAGGAAGGGCCTTCTATAAACCGTGCCACGTGGCCCCGCGTCTGCCCACCCTCCGCGGGCAGGGCCCCCCGCAGAAGACGCAAAGTCCTTCTGCTAACAAGTTGGTGTGTCTCTTTCCAAGGACGTCTTCCCGGAGCTACCGATAAGCAACCACACTGGATCATGTGTACTTGGTCAGCTTTTCCCGTAACGTGTTAAAGACAGTAATGGCCAAAAAGGATTTATATGGGAGTGGACACGTTATAAATCGCTAATCAGTCCTGAGTCCTGGAGGTTCAGTAAGAAATGTGTAAGATGCAACAAATCCTAATGGAGCGGGGTTGGAAATGATAGCGACTGATGTGCTACAAGTGCAGTTCAAACGTTATGGATTCCTGCCCTTAGCAAACATGTTTTCGCCTTACACCAGCGGTTCTCAACCTCCCTAATGCCACAACCCTGCAATACAGGTCCTCATGCTGTGGTGACCCCCATAAAATTATTGTCGTTGCTACTTCATAACTGTAATGTTGCTACTGTTATGAATCGTCATGTAAATATCTGATGTGTGTTTTCCGATGGTCTTAGGTGACCCCTGTGAAAGGGTCGCTCGACCCCCAAAGGGGTCACGACCCACAGGGTGAGAACCGCTGCCTTACACTAGGAGTGGAAATCTTTAAGGTAGGCAATTCATCACTCCCATCACCTCCCTTTCCCCTTAGGTTGTTAATTTTGGAAGCAGGTGGAACAGTCACTATAAATGCAGAGGCTTAACACCAAGTGTCCCAGGGTGAATTCCTGGTCGCCCCCAGCACTGCCCGCAGACAGCTTCCCCATCGTCGGTGACGGCCAAACCCGGGGGTCATCCCTGCCTTCTCCTCACACCCGCAGTGAAATCTCTAAGCACGTTTTGGAGGTTCCGCCTCCACGAAGAGCAAAGCCAGCATCGCCTCTCTCCTGAATCGGCGCAAAAGCGCCTGTTCCACCCTTGGCCTCCTACGGTCTAGTCTCCACCATCGGCCACACGCTGACGAGCTGGCCACCTGCACGCAGACACAGGCACTAGTCATGGATGGGTCACGTCACAGCTACCTAACATACCCGGGACTTCTGCTTTATTCTGCTTCCTTGAAAAGAAAAAGTGGCAAACAAACTTAACTGACCTGCTTGATCTTGACTATTAAAAAAAAAGTAAATTTGCTACTTTGGCTGCTTTCTATAGACAATGACGCCTGCAAGGACCAGAAGTGTTATGGCTCCACACTGAGTTCTCATCGTGACACAACACGGAGACAATGGCGGGCAGGAATGTTCCCCTCCAGGACAATGACGCCGGCGTGTAGGACCCCCAGGGAGCACTCGGGCCTGTAACGCAGCCCAGGGTCAGGGGAGTGACGGCCCTCCCAGAACCACGCCATCGGTTCGCTCCAGCATCAGTTTGGCTTCCCAACACGCCCGTTTACACGCCAACCGTTGGTGTCACGGCACTTTTATCGGGAGAGAAGCCTTGAGAGGAGGAGGAAGCACCACGGACCCTCCCAAATCACACATCTTACAATCTGATTGTTTCGAGTCCCAAACATGGCCTCCTAAACCTGCCCTAGCAACTTCTCCTTTGTGTCTTTCATTTTCGGGAATCACGTGGAGAGTTCCATTGGAGACCCGCTGTCAGGGTAATGGAGTACGAACATGTCTCTGCGAGCGTGCAGGACAGAGACCCTGTGTGCGGCCTCCCGTGGGGGCTCGGCCTGCTTTCTCCAGGGAGCACAGAGGGAAACTGCAGTCCCCGGCATCAGCTAATGCCCCTAATGGACTTGACTGTCGTGTATGAAATACGGACGACGAGCTCAGGTATGGAAACCTTCACAGGATTCTCTCACCTGGCAATTCTACCCTTAGAAAAATAAAATGGCAAACAAAGCATTTCATTTGGGGCCTTTTACAACATTTTAAAATTCATGACCTACCTTTAAAAGCCTGCAGTTCACTAAGACAGTACTACTTAACAAAAGAGGCAAAGAATTGAACTGCTTCAACTATTCTAAGAACCCAACAGATTACCACAAAATGTTTTTGCCTTTGATTCAACCGGATATAAAAATCAACTTTGTCATTTAGGTTGGCTTTCATTTACCTTCAATCACAAAGCAATTACAATACTGAATATCACGGGTGCCTTTTAAAAGATTCTGCAATGTCAAAGAAGGCTACTTTGTGTGGAATTTATTCTTTTCTATTTTCATGAAAGTGTTGTAATTACTAAAATGCACGGAATTTTGATCAAGTCTACTTGGCTGGCATCTGTGTTCTCCCAATAAATGAAAAAAGCACTCTTTGAACAGCTTAAATAATCTAAGTCTGCAAGAAAAACAACAGCCTAAATACTTGAGCTGTCGATACCTGCCGTTATGAGCAAAGCTTACCATTTGCCGTGTTCTTTTTAAAGTTATCCAGGAATTCCTCCAGAAGTTGGGACTGGTTAGGAGGAGGCAGCAGACTCTTCTGGTCCCTCAAGTACAGGTCACTGTCTGACCAGGAAGCACACAGAGTTCCCTGGGTGTCAGGCGGCCGGGCAATCAGAGTGAGCCCAACACTCTTCTCAGAGAACAGGGCCTCCATCTGCTTAAGGTCAAGATCAGACACAGCTTCCCCATTCAAGGTCATGATTTCATTGCCCTTTCTCAGCCCTAGAATGAGGAAGGGGAAATAGGAGAAAAAGAGAGAAAGATCACCGACAGAAACATTCCAGGACGAACGAAGATGGTTGCACTCAAAGCGCCAAAACGTACGTACTTCGATGCCACAGGTAAAAACAAAACAAAACGCATTTCCGCTCTCTCAGGGCTAGGATTAGAAGAAGAGTCTGAAAGGGAAACAATTTCAGAGCCACTCAGCTGAACTGTTCTTCTGTGTATCCGGTGTGAAGTGCCCCGGGAAATGCCTTTCTTTTATTGACCGTCTGCCGGCCTGGCTCTCGGGTCTTTTTCTCCATCCGTCTGTAGAATATGCACGTATGCTGTCCCTGGTCGTGTACACACCCCCTGCACGTACACTCTCCCTGTGCGTGTACACACTCCCTGTTCGTACGCTCTCCCTGTGCGTGTACACACTCCCTGTTCGTACACTCTCCCTGTGCGTGTACACACTCCCTGCACGTACGGTGTCCCTGTGCGTGTACACACTCCCTGCACGTACGCTCTCCCTGTGCGTGTCCACACTCCCTGTTCGTACGCTCTCCCTGTGCGTGTACACACCCCCTGTTCGTACGCTCTCCCTGTGCGTGTACACACCCCCTGTTCG